>MU718611.1:32484-56425 GCA_026770625.1 Nicotiana glauca
GACAACTTTGGGGTGTTCTTGAGATTTTGAAGAAATCCTATGAAATCCAATCAAAATCATGTTGTAACTAGTGATTGAGAAGTGAAATCACCATGAAAACACACTTAAAAGCTTACCTTAGGAGTGCAATTGGATGCCTTGGTCGAATTGGGGGTGTTGGGGAAACCCTAGGCTTGAGAAATGACTCAAGTTCTGTCATTTCCCGTCCTTAGGTATATTTAGAGGCCCGCTACTAGCGCGGTCGAGCATCTGGGCGCGCTAGTTTGTCCAGTGTTCTGTCTTTGGGCGCGCACATTTAGCGCGGGCGCGCATCTGGGCGCGCTAGTGACACATGCCTAGTAAAATGGGCATACATTTTTGTATACAACTCTAAATGACAAACGGTTTGTTGCATTGGAAACTATACTCAAAGGGCTTTAATTTGATAGGTTGTGTGTAACACAACTACTTATATAACAGGAGATATGATCGTTTACAGTGAGGTCTTATGCACACTCATTTACAATTTCGTCTATTATGAAATTTTCCAACTTTAAAAGTGCCCGTTAGCCATCCGAAATTACCCCGAGGCCCCCGGGATCTCAGCAAAAAATGCCAACATCTCCTAAAACATCATACAAACTTGCTCCAATCATAAAAACACATTCAACAACACTAAAACCATCAAATTTCCTCAAATCAAAGCCTAAGTTCAACAAAAACTTCCGAAACTCGCATTCGATCAAAAACCCGACCAAACGACGTCCGAATGATCTGAAATTTTGCACACGTATCCAAAATCACCTAACGAAGCTACAGAAACTTTCAGAATTTTATTCCAAACCTCGGTTCAAAATCTGACCTATCAACCGGAATTTTTCCAAAACTCAAACTTCGCCAATTCAAGCCTAACTCTACACCGGACCTCCAAATTCAATTTTGATCGCGCTCCTAAGTCACAAATTATCCCCCGAAGCTAATCAAGTCACCGGAATTCATATCCGATCCCTCTAACTAAATAGTCAACTTCCGGTTGACTTTTTCAAAACTAGCTTCTCTTTAAGAGGTTAAGTGCCTCATTTCCATCTAAAACCAATCCAATTCTACCCGATCACCTCAAATACTGATATTGAAAAATAGATAAGCATATTGTGGGGGAAATGGGGTGGTAACTTATAAGACGACGGGTCGGATCGTCACAACTGATCTTCTTCAGGAATTCAACTGCCATCACTTCTCTCCTGTCTCCACTCCTTTGGATTTTTCTCTTAAGCTTACTGTGGACATGGGTGCTCCTGTTTCTGATCCTAGTGTATACAGAAAATTAATTGGGAAATTGAATTTCCTCTAACATACAAGACCTAATATTTCCTTCTCTATTCAACACCTAAGCCAGTTCCTCTTGAAGCCCCAGGTTCCCCATATGATGGCAGCTATCCATCTTCTAAGATACCTTCTGAATGATCTTGCTCAAGGTATACTTCTCTCTAGTTCTGTTGATTTGTCTCTTGTGGGATTTTCTCACTTTGATTGAAGCTCTTGTGCCATCTCTCGCAAGTCTATGAGTGGGTTTTACATATCTCTTGGTAGTAGTCCTATGTCCTGGAATAGTAATAAACATCCTACCATCTCCTTGTCTTCAGCTAAGGCTGAATATAGAGCATTGAGGAAGCTAGCAACAGAGATTACTTGGTTGGTCAAGCTTTTGGGTGGCCTTGGTTTGGCTATTTTGTATCTTGTTCCTGTCTATTGTGACAGTCAAGATGCCCTCCACATAGCCAAGACCCCTGTTTTTCATGAGCGCACCAAATACATAGAGATTGATTGCCATTATGTTAGGGAGTGCATCACTGCTGGTCTTCTCACTTTGCACTTTGTATCTTCTTCAGTACAACTAGCAGATATTATGACTAAAGCATTGCCCAGCCATCTGCATTATGGTATTCTTGGCAAGCTTGGTGTTTCGTCACCCTCAAGCTTGGGAGGGGGGGGTGTTAAAGCCCAGTCTACTGCACACACAGCTGGCCCAACATTGTGACCCGACCCAATGTTTTTATTCCTTATTCTTTCATTTTAAGTGTAGTATTTGCTTCTTTCATTTTTACATACTTTTTATTTGTAAATAAAAATACAGAAACAAGTGGAGAAATAAAGGATATACATATATTTTCCCAAATATCATTTCTCTGTTTCTCTCTCTTCTTCATGTTGAAGCTTCTGAGGGCCGACTCCAATGGAGTCACCATAGCTTGTTGAGATTCATCATAACAGTGAAAGATAGTTAGTCGATCATCAGCATAGAATTTTGATGGACAATTAAAATTTAATAACTTAAGATTTTAATTATTCCCTCAATAGGTTTTAGTATTCCCCTCCCCCCCCCCCCNTAACTTCAGATTCTTTTATTTTTCCTAATCTGTTTCTCTGGCTAGAAGAATTGAGATTCAAATCTCAAAAAGTACATAAAATTCGTATATCAGCTTCAATAATCTTCAGGTAATAATGTATATTTAGTACCAAAAGTTATTTTCTCTTTATTATGGTTCATGTGTATTTGGAAGTGTAGCGATTTCGCCAATTCTGTTCTAATTCTTTTTCCTCAGTTCGATAATCTATTATTTATTCAGTCAATTGAATAGATAACATAAAAATAGTAATCTATTACTAGAAAAAAGAACAATAGAAAGACAGTTGCTATTATTAGAAAACATTACTGTTCTAATGGTTTCATTACTTCTTTCTTTTATTTTTAGTCTATTTTTTTGTTATTTTCTATTAATTAGTTTGCTATTTATTCTAGAAATTTGCTGCTTTGTATGTTATTTCGCTTGCATGCACTTAGTTTTGATATTTTAAGTTATTGTTCTTACTAATATTAACCTAAATATTATATATGAGCCTGATAGGTAGCCGAGGGATCAAAAACTGTTGGTGAAGCTATTGGGATCGACGTCGACATAAAAATTTGATAGGTCTAGCTCGTTTCAGTTTAATTTTGTCCTTCCTTTTGAGCAGATTTCTGTTTTTGAGGGTAGATTGATTATTTCTTAGTGTTGAGTAACCTCTTATCAGTTTATATTAGTCATAGAGTTTGTTAATCAATTTTATTAACCTAAATATTATATATGGGCTTGTTAATCATTTCAGTTTTATTCCATTTTCTCTTTAAATCACTAAAGTATCATGATACATTTTCTGCAAGTGATCTCCATAACTAAATGTATACTATGAGGAAGCCTCTAACTTTGCAACGTGTCATTAGGTGTACATATTAATTTTTCTACAAGATGAATTTCTGCACTTGCTAAGTGACATTAAGTATCTTGCATCTAGTTACTTTCTTTCATTAATTAAGATTAAATTATTTTTGTATTGAAGCTTAGACTGGTTTGGTATCAAGGTTTCTTGTTATGCTTTATATGCTTTTATGTATGTATAGATGCCGAAGCAAAATAGGGTTAAAAATCAATTCAAATCAGTCAAAGAGAGATCTTCACTTGTTCCGGGGCAGTCATTACAGGCTCAAGCTTCATCTTCAACATCTTATGAGTGTCTTTATTTCCTACACTGCCTATACAACCTACACGACCTGCTATTTCAGTTGATGGAGTCTCTTCGCGATACGTTGTTCCATCTTCATCATCTGATGGAGTCTCTTTGCACCATGGTGTTCCATCTTCATCATCTGATAGAGTATCTTCTCAGCCCGCCATTCCATCTTCATCATCTGATGTAGTATCTTCACGACTAACTAGACATAGTACAAGCAATGAAGAGCCTCATTGGTTTGTCGATGTTATAGGTATCAATTTTTCACATTGTACCCAATTTTTCTTTCCATTATTTGCCCTTTCAATTGTCGCTGCTTTTTCATTAGCCAAAGGGCATTTTCGTAGATTCCATGTGAAATCAATTTTTGTTGCAAATCAAAAATAACAGCTACGTATATTTATTTTTATTTTTTTGTGTACAGATTGTTTATTATTATACGTTTATGATGACAATAATATCTATTGTATCCTTCTGAAATTTTAATGTTTTGCTCAGTTCTTTAATTTAAACATATATACCGTCAACTCGAATGGATTTAATATATACACTAGGCGTCACCCTAATTTCGATTTGCTTTTTTGGTTTGTTTAACTATCCATTTCGAAACTTACTAGCTCCACTAATCTAGATTATGCGCGGGCCCAATAATTAAAGATAAATTTTTTTAGACTCGAACTTGAAATTTCTGATTAATGGGATTAGCCTCATATGTGTGCCTCTCCAAATAATATTCACTTATGTAGAGGTTTCGGATTTGTCCGACCTTCCATTGTACACAATCATAAATAACGATTGCAATAAATAAATAACTAATTATAAGATGAAAATATTAATTACTCCAATGATTACTGCATGCATGGCAAGTGCGCTATGAACAATTAATTTATTGGCCTTTCTTATTTCTCTGCATATGTTTCTTTTGTGAAGCATGATGGTTAATACAAAATGTTTAAAAATGAATAAAACAATGATACGAAAATCCTATATTGTGAAATATTGTTAGTTAAGTCTTGGATATATTTCTTTTTTCCGATGGCGTCCATCTCAATTTGTATGCTCCTTGACTATTTCATTGAGTACATTTTATCTTCCACTAGCACAAATATCGGGTAGCTCTATTCATTATACCTTTGGCAGATAGAATAAAATCACCTACAATTTTTTGTGTTTGTTGTGAATATTCATTATTAGGAAGAGGCGGTGGAGGAGGATGAGCAACTTCTTTATGACCTGCAAAGCTCCTTTCTGATACCTGGCTTGTCACGTATGTGAAGGAGTTGGTACCAGGATTTGATCTAGGAGAATGAACTGGACGCCACTGAAAAGATGGTAACAGAAGATGTTCTTCTTCGTGTCGAAGTAATCGTACTGCATCACTTGTTTCCATGCTTATGAACAGAGAAATTAACAAGATTATACAGCCAAAAGTAGCAAAAATATTGTTATTACTTTGTGTTGTCATGTTGATTTGATTTGTTGGAAAATTAAGATGAAAATGGAGGAATATGATTTTGATGAATTTTGGTAATGAAAATATAATGAAGCTTTAGTGCATTTATACCTCTTTTACAACGTGTTTTATGACTTTGATTCTTTCACAAATCGCTATTTTCAATTTAGTGTTGACCACTTAGCGTCATAATATAGAATTTAGAAATTGAATTGAATTGAATAAGTCTTATTGTGTAGAAAAACAAAAAAGATTAATTGAATTAGTCATATGAAAGAGAAGCGACTCAAAAAAACAAAGTGAGAGTAATTTACTTTGGTTTGAATATACAGCTTTTACACACTCCGTTTTGAAAATAAACTCCTCTTTTGTCCATATATAATGGAAACACTAATCTATTATTTATTTGAAAAATAATCTAAATTCCCAAAAAAATAGTTGTCTTTTTTAAAAAAAAAAATTCAAACAGGTGTACTATATAGAACCATATCCTATCTTATAAATGGACAAACTATTGTGCCTCTGTCACGACCCGGATTTTCCCACCCTCGGGAGTCGTGATTGTGCCTACTAGTAGGAGCTAGACAACACAACTCTTATCTACCTTTTTTGTTATTAATATTCTTCTTGTAACAATTTAACAATAATAATATAAATACAACGGAATAATTTAAAAGAGCGGAAGATTTAAGTTAATAAAACTAATGAAATACGGAAATTCAACATAAACCTCAACCCAAGAATAGGTATCACATTAGTCAAAAACTACTAAAAATACTAAACACAACCGTTTGAAGAAATATAAAATTGTTTATCTCGAATACATGAGATAACAGACTGAAATAAAGATAGAAGAGATGTCGGGTCTGCGGACGCCTACAAGACTACCTCGGTATCTCACTGGTCGAAATACTAACACCCGCGCTACTGTTGTTGCCATCCGAAACATGTATCTGTGCAAAAGAGCACAGAGTGTAGTATCAGCATAACCGACCCCATGTGCTGGTAAGTGGCTAGCCTAACCCTGGCGAAGTAGTGACGAGGTTAGGACCAAACCATCAAATAATCTTGTGCATATATATATATATATATATACACGTACAACAAGGGATCTACAGGAAACAACAAGTCAATGTGGGAAAGGAGCATTTTATGGGGAGGTAACAATATTAAATAGAAATACTAAATTAAAAGGGAGCAACAAAGTCATAACATCAACAAGTACCAAAAGAAATTAATATTTGCACGGCATCACCCTTCGTGCTTTTACTCTCTTCCTCACCCAAACAATATAATATAAAACTATGCACCGCATCACCCTTCGTGTTTTTACTCTCGTTCCTCACAATGTAATCAATAGATATCAGTACGGAATGGCACATCATACGACACGGCATCACCCTTCGTGCTTTATACTTTTCCCTCACAATATCAAACAATGCACGGCATCACCCTTCGTGCTTTACTACTCTTCCTCACCCAAGCAACAATCACAGTTAAAGGGCAAGGAAATAAGCTGGATAATATAAATAGGGGTCCAAAATATACAATAAATTTTCGAGAAAGGAATATATCAACAATTCCACAAATATTTCAGAGAGGGAATAATTCAATGATTCTTTCTTTTTCTTTCATTCTTACTCAGTAATTTATTTATAATTTGATCCAACGCTCCTCAAATATTAAATATCACAATTTCCCTTACATACTCTTCACAATATAAAGAAATCATCATTTAGACCTGGAAGATATAGCATAATCCAAATATTCGTAATATAAAGACTCACGATCATACTAGACACCAATGTATAGATACTCGTCACCATGCCTATACATCGTACTCGACAATTAGCAAATAGCAATTAAGACTCAACTGTTATTCCCTCAAGCTAAGGTTAGACCAAACACTTAACTCAAACTTTCATGGCCAATTCAATCCTCAACAATCGCTTTCCCTCTCGAGTTCGGCTCCAACTCAACCAAATCTATACAATAATGACTTCATAGTATCAATATGTGCTAAACAATTCAAACCCAATGTCTAATTATAGCTTTTTCATCATTATCCCCCAACAGGTCAAAAATACCCCCGGACCCACATGGTCAAAACCCGAGGTTCGAACCAAAACCCGATTACCCATTCCCCATGAACTCAAATATATAATTTATTTTTGAATCAGACCTCGAATTGAGGTCCAAAAATTCCCAATTTTAGAAAAACCTAGGTTCTACCCAAAATTCCCAAATTTTCCCATTAAATCTTTGTTTTGAAGTTGAAATTATGTTTAAAGATGTTAAGGAGTAAATAAAATGAGTTAGAAATCACTTACCAATCATTTTGGAAAAAAAGAATCGTTTGGAAAAATCGCCTCTTATGTTTTGGGTTTTTGAAAAAGTGAAAAATAACTGAAATTTCCGACTTTATCTACCCTCCCTGAAGACCCAGCGTGGACCGCACAAAAGTGCATCGCGGCCGCGCTGAGGAACTAAGCAATTACCACTCCCTGAACCTTCCAGCGCGGACTGCACTGCTAGGGAATGCGGCCGCGCTGGTTGAACTGGAAAACTGCTGCCTCTCTGAAGTCAGCTACGCGGACCGCGCATGGACGACTGCGGCCACGTAGCTTCTGCCGCGGACCGTGCTAAGGCGATCGCGGCCATGCAGCAGGCACCGAGGACAGCGCTAAGGCGACCGCGGGTGCGCTGGAGCCTGCAACTCCTCTGAACCTGCAACATCTGTTATTTATAAGCATAAGACCTCTCGGGGCCTACTCAAAACTCACCCGAGCCCTCGAGACTGCAAACCGAACATACACATAACTCCAAAAACATCCTACGGACTCAGCCGTGCGATCAAATAGCCCAAACAACATCATAAACATCAAATTAGGCCTCAAGACCCATGATTTCCTTCCAAATTTTTCGTAAAACATCAAGTTTAGAGTTTTAAGTCCAAAACACGTCAAACGACGTCCGAATTCACCCAAACTTTACAGAAAGCGCGTAAACCATATATAAGACTCGTACCGGGCGTCGGAACCAATAATACGAGCCTGATACCATAGAATTTTAATCAAATCTCATTTCCAATTTCCTTAAATATTTTCAGAAAACAATTTTTACTCAAAAATTCATTTCTCGGGCCTGGGATCTCGGAATTCGATTCCGGGCATACGCCCAAGTCCTATATTTTACTACGGACCCTCTGAGACTGTCAAATCATTGGTCCGGGTCCATTTACTGAAAATGTTGAGCGAAGTCAAATTTATTCATTTTAATATCAAAACTTAGCAAAGTTTTCACAGGATTTCACATTTGGGCTTCCAACTACGCGCCCGGGGTGTGCACGCAAATCGAGGTAACTATAAATGAGGTTTTCAAGGCCTCGGAAGCTCGGAATGGATAAGAAAACAAGTGATGACCCTTTGGGTCGTCACATTCTCCACCTTTAAAACAAATGTTCGTCCTCGAACGGACATAAGAAGGAAGTACCTGAGTCGGGGAATAGATGGGGATAACGGCTCCGCATATCAGACTCGGACTCCCAGGTCGAAGCCTTAGGAGGCTGACCTCTCCATTGAACACGAACAGAGGGAAAACTCTTGGATCTCAAGTGACGAACCTACCAGCCTAGAATAGTTACCGGCTCCTCCTCGTAGGATAAGTCCTTGTCCAACTGGATAGTACTGAAGTCTAACACGTGGGTTGGATCACCGTGATACCTCCGAAGCATGGATACATGAAAAACTAGGTGCACAGATGATAAGCTAGGAGTCAATACAAGTCTATAAGCCACTCTCCCACTCGATCAAGAATCTCAAATAGACCAATGAATCTAGAGCTAGGCTTGCCCTTCTTCGCAAACCTCATCACGCCCTTCATAGGCGACACTCGGAGCAATACTCGCTCACCAACCATGAAAGCTACATCTCGAACCTTACGATCTGCATAGCTCTTTTTCCTGGATTGAGTCGAACGAAGCCTATCCTGAATAATCTTGACCTTGTCCAAGGCCTCCTGAACCAAATCCATACTTATCAACCGAGCCTCTCCCGGCTCAAACAATCCAACCAGAGACCGACACCGCCTACCATATAAGGCCTCGTAAGGAGCCATCTGGATGCTTGACTGGTAGCTGTTGTTGTAGGCAAACTCCGCTAAAGGCAAGAACTGATCCCACGAACCTCCAAAGTCAATAACACAAGCTCGAAGTATATCCTCCAAAATCTAAATAGTCCGCTCGGACTGACCGTCCGTCTGGGGATGAAATGATGTGCTCAACTCAACCCGTGTGTCCAACCCTCGCTGAACTGCTTTCTAGAAGCATGAGGTAAACTGTGTACCCCGATCCGAAATAATAGACATGGGCACACCATGAAGACGAACAATCTCTCGAATATAGATCTCAGCGAACCTCTCAGAAGCATAGGAGACTGCCACAGGAATGAAATGCGCTGACTTGGTCAGCCTATCAACAATAACCCATATCCCATCAATTTCTTCCAAGTTAATGGAAGTCCAATTACGAAGTCCATAGTGATCCGCTCCCACTTCCACTTGGGAAGCTCAATCCTTTGAGATAAACCACCAGGCCTCTAATGCCCATACTTAACCTTTTGACAGTTCAAACCACGTGCTACATATATCACAATATCCTTTTTCATTCTATGTCACCAATAATACTGGCACAAATCCTGATACACCTTCGTTGTGCCTAGAGGAATAGAATATGGGGAACAGTGGGCCTCCTCCAGAATTAAATCTCGAAGTCCATCGACATTTGGTACACATACTCGCCCTTGAAATCTCAAAACACCATCAGTATCTAATGTAATCTGCTTGGCATCTCCTCGCTGCACAGTATCTTTAAGGTCACATAAATGGGGATCATCAAACTGCCGATCACGGATACGCTCTAATAATGAGGAACGAGCGACCGTGCAAGCTGACACTCGAATAGGTTAAAAAATATCCAACCTCACAAATTAGTTTTCCAAAGCCTGAACATCCAAGGCAAGCGGCCTTTGACTGACCGGAATAGAAGTAAGACTACCCATACTGGCTGACTTCCTACTCAAAACATCGGCCACCCCATTGGCCTTCCCCGGGTGATATAAAATGGTGATGTCATAATCCTTCAACAGCTCCAACCATCTTCTCTACCTCAAATTCAACTCTTTTTGCTTAAACAAGTACTGAAGACTCTTGTGATCAGTGAACACCTTACATGCCATGCCATATAAATAGTGTCTCGAAATCTTCAATACGTGAACAATAGCTGCCAACTCCAAATCATGCACTGGATAGTTCTTCTCATGAATCTTCAACTGCCTCGAAGCATAGGCAATGACCTTACCATCCTACATTAACACTGCACCAAGCTCAATACGGGAAGGATCACAATAGACTGTACAAGGCCCTTTACACTCGATTCATCAAATCCATAAAAGTTGCGGCGGCATTTGTCAACCCGAACGACATGACCAAGAACTCATAATGTCCGTACCAAGTGCGGAAAGCAGTCTTAGGAACATCGGATGCCCTAATCCTTAACTGATGGTAGCCAGATCTCAAGTCTATTTTTGAAAACACCTTGGCACCCTAAAGCTGATCAAATAAATCATCAATCCTCGGCAGTGGATACTTATTTTTGATTGTAACCTTGTTCAATTTCCAGTAATCAATGCACATTCTCATCGAACCATCCTTCTTCTTTACGAACAACACCGGCGCACCCCACGGCGAAACAATGGGTCTAATGAAACCCTCATCAAACAAGTCTTGCAACTGCTCCTTCAACTCTTTCAACTCTGGCGGGGCCATGCGATATGGCGGAATAGAAATGGGTTGTGTTCCTGGAGCCAAATCAATGCAAAAATCAATATCCCTGTCGGGCGGCATACCCAGCAGGTCTGAAGGAAACACCTCAGGAAACTCACAAACCTCGAGCACGGAATCAATAGAGGGGACATCGGCACTGGAATCACGAACATAAGCCAAATAATCCAAACACCCCTTCTCGACCATACGACGAGCCTTCACATACAAAATAACACTGCGGGTAAAATGACCTGGAACCCCTCTCCACTATAAATGAGGCAAATTCGACAAAGCTAAGGTTACAGTCTTGGCATGGAAATTTAACATAGCATGATACGGAGACAGCCAGTCCATTCCCAATATGACATCGAAGTCGACCATATCTAAAAGCAATAAATCAATACGGGTCTCAAGCCCCCAATTACCAAAATACAGGAACGATAAACTCGATCGACCATAATAGAATCACCCACCGGTGTAGACACACAAACATGATTAATCAGTGGATCACTAGGCAAAACCAGGTACGGTGCAAAATAAGAGGACACATACAAATACGTAGACCCTGGATTAAATAGCACTGAAGCCTCTCTATCATAAACCAGAATAGTACCTGTAATGTCTGCAACTGAAGAATCAGCCTCTAGCCTGGCTGCTGGCTGGCCCCCACCTCTATGACCTCTACCTCCACCTCTAATACCCCTGCCATCGCCTCTAGCTAGTTGGGCAGGTTGTGGAACCTCTGGTGCCTGAATCCTAGTATGAGAACTCTGATGCTGAAAGCTGCTCGAAGCTCGAGGGAAAAATCTAACAATGTGCCTCAAATCACCACAAGTGTAACAAGATCTCGACTGCTGAGAAGACTAGGACTGACCCTGTTGGCCTGAATGACCACTCCGGAAACTCTAAAGTGGAGGTGCACTGATAGGAGCTGATGGTGCACTGTAAAGCTGCAAATCAGAATAGTATGTCTGAGAACCACGACCACCTGAAGTACCGTGGGAAACCTGTAGAGCTGACTGAAAGGGCCTGGGAGGATAGCCTCTGCCATACAAATCTCTACCTCCAGACAAGGCACCACTAAATTTGCCTGAATGACGGGGCCTCTTATCTGACCCATGACCTCCTCCCTATGACAGAACCATCTCGACTCAGCGGGCCACATTGGCCTCCTCCTGAAAAGTGATCTCGCTCCCGGCCTTCTTGGCCATCTCAAGACGAATCTGCTTAATAATACCATCAATAAACCTCTTCACCCTCTCTCTCTCTCTCTCGGTGGGGAGTATGACAAGAGCATGGCGAGCTAGAGCAATGAACCTGGTATCATACTGAGTGACAGTCATGGAACCCTGCTGAAGGCACTCAAACTGCCTCCAAAAGGCCTCTCTCTTAGTCAGGGGGAGAAACTTCTCCAGAAACAACACTGTGAACTGCTCCCAAGTCAATGAAGGCGAACCGACTGGTCTAGCTAAACAATAATCCCTCCACCAAGTCTTGGTGGATCTAGACAGACGAAAGGCAGCAAAATCAACTCCATTGGTCAAAACGATCCCCATGTTCCGAAGAACCTCATGAAAACTATCCAAATAATCCTGGTGTCACACCTCCTTTTTCCGCTACCGCACTCCGCGAAGGGATGTGGTAAAGGGAGTTTTTCCAATTAAAGGACAATCAAAACGGGATTTATTATTAAGAGTTGGAATCGCCACTTGAGAGATTTATGGTGTCCCAAGTCACCGGTTTGAATCCCGAATCGAGAAAAAAGTTTACTATATATTAAAGTCTACGAAACAGAAATCCGGATAAGGAATTCTGTTAACCCGGGAGAAGGTGTTAGGCATTCCCGAGTTCCGTGGCTCTAGCACGGTCGCTCAACTGTCATATTTAGCTTATTTGTCTAATTTTATAACATGCTTTAACTTATGTGCAAATTTTAACTTTTAACCGGTTTTATTATTTTTATTTTTTTAAAGAGAATTGCAACGTCGTGAAAACGTATCTCGAACCACATCACATCAATGCACCCGTAGTTATTGACAAATTTCGACTCCGTTGAGATTTGGATTTGGGTCACTAAATGTGCACCCTAGTTTAAGAAGGTAGAATTATTAAACACCCGCCTAAAGAGACTAACGCACTATTATTTTGGGAAAAGTCGTGAAACTCGCTAAACAGCCCGTCCTGAAATCTAAGTATTTATATACATTTAACGAGGGCCCCGTAATTTATATAGTTTTGCCTAGCGGGGCTCATCTCATTTATTATTTAAAAGGGCAACCTAAAAGCAACTACGATTTGCTATTTATTTTTGTCTCTAGAAATAAAGAAAAGTCCTAATTAATTAACATGTTTGAAAAGGTCCTAACTTGTTAGTTATTAGATTAAACAAACGTAAATGGAAAATTGCACTCGAACTTGTACAAAAGGATAGTTAGTCATAGGCCTTGGCCCAGGTCCATATGAACACATGAATCTGACTGGACCTGGGCCATTCAATGGAGTGCTAAGGCCCAAAAACCTTGTAAATAGGCTAATTCATTAAACCAAACGGATCCGCAATTTTAACTATGCTAAATGCTTATTGAAGTTACTCTACATTTGTACAAGTGTGTTCAACAATTTACAACGGACGAATTTATCAACTTGAACCTTTATTCTCGAATAAATGCCAAAATTACCACATTAACTTTAAAGGACTATTTCACCTTCACGTATTAACTAAATTTAAAACACCTATCCGTGTGAGGTTATTGAAACGTGAACTAAAGCTAACACTTATAAAATTATACTCACCTAAAAGGATTAATAACCAAGCTGCGAAATCAGTTTAATTACCCAGGCTGAATACTAACGGTAATTGACTAAATGTTCTATCTCATTTTATGGACTGCCTTTAAACATATATATTAAGAGAACATATAACAGGAGATTAACTACAATTAACGTGATTTACTCTACTAACCTAACAACAGCTACAACTAGTACTCCACATGTAAAATAGACTTATTGAATCCGAGATACAGCAGTTTACAGTCCATTTGATACAAAACAAAATAAAAGAAAATTCCGACAACTATGAATTTAAATGCTGAAACAGAAATCTGGAATCAACTCATTGCTACATATTTTCATTTCACTTTCTCAACTGGGATTCTACATTTCAATGAAACAAGAAGTGTACTTGAAAATGTTTACAATGGGAGAAAGGAAGATCAGCAGCGATACAACAAAAGTTGCAACATCAATACAACAACAGTCAACCAGCAGCAGCAAATGAAGCAATTAACACAACCAAGACAGTACCAAATCGACCAAAATGAAACCCAGCAAGCAACAGAATAACAACACCCAATAGCTGACCCCAAAACAGCTTAGTTTCAACCAAATACCAATCGGAATGCAGTACCCGCAACCAAAAGATGAACTCGAAAATATAACTTGACAGTTAAAGTCGGAGATCTCTTTGAGTTTTCGATTAAACAGTATTAGTTGAACTAATTGACTCCTTAAACTTTCTGAGAAAATGATTTTCAGAGTTCAAAAACCAGTCCTGTCCAAACTCTGCTCTATTTTTTCGTCCCCCCTATTCTGTCCAAATCTCCCGCTATTTATACAATCCCCCATACCCTTTATCACTCTTGGGGAAATTTAAACTAATAGGAAAATACATCTACCCATAATATTCTCTTACCCCCACTACAAGTGTCTTGTGTCCTTTTTAATTCCAAGTTATGGGTGCCTATTTGTTTAATCAACCCCTTTACCTCCCCATTATGTTTTGTTCCCCACTATAATATTTTAATGGTACTTTAGTGCCTAGTGGACAGAACACTCAACATAAATAATTCAGCAAGTTGTCTATTCCCAAAATACCCTCCCTGATGCCCCGGAACTACTGAAATTACTATCTTAACCCAAGCCCTTTCAATATGCACTAAAATCTATCAGATATAACCAATTCACCTAATCAACAAACTTAAACAGAACAAACAAGTATTCGAATCACTAAACTCAATCATCAATTGAATTCGAATTAAATCCTACAGCATCACAACCAAGATGAAGGATTCAATGATTCTGAGCAAATCCCAATTCTAAATTAAAACTTAGACAAAAGATGAATGAGCACTGTAAATTCACTGAATCGAAAACAAACAGAATTTATATGCAAAAACTGATGAACAACAAAGGAGAGTAAAAGCTTAACAGACCACTACTGAATAATCACAAACAAACCGGATCAACGACTTAATAAGAGACATTCAAAAATGAAGCTAAAGCATGGTAGGATAATGAACACAAAATGAAAACAAGCCATAAATTCTGAATTTTTACAAAACCATTAAAATAGAGCCATACTAACAAAGTAATGAAGGTGAAAGACAGACCTGAAGGAGCTTTCTGATTAAACCGAAATGAAGCAACAATTACAACTGCACATTGACGCGACTTTAAACGAAATCAACAATATCGAACCAGAATATCGGAGGAAGACTTCAACTTCGACGTAAATAAAATATGTCCGGACAGCGAACGTTTTAAACAAACAACGAGCAGCGAACAACTGAAGATGATGACTGACGACGACAACGAACGTCCTAAGGAAGATGACTGAAGACGAGCGACGAATAAATTGACGACGGACTCAAACAAAACCAAACGAGAGCTTGAGCGGATGACAGCTCTTAGTCAGGCTCGAACCAATGAAAGCACACACGAGCTCCATGGTGAGACAGAAATCGAAACCAGCATGGAGATGGGAGGCGGACTGGTCGTTTGCTCGTGCGATGGGCTGAAGAAAAAATGATTGGAGGGGTTGTTTGGTGACTGTTATCGTCGCAGCTGACTGGTGGACTGCCGCTGGAGGATAACGGAGAGTGATGGTCGCCTGGCTGGTTGACGATGGAGATAAGGGTCACTGGGCGACGTGGGGGGGAGGAAGATGACTGGCGGTTGGATGGGTGAGGTTGAACGGATGAAGATGGGGTTGGGTTATTATGTTATCAGTGGTGCTCTAGAGGTTAGAAATGATAGTTTCTTTCATTTTTCTCTAGGTTCGATCTTCATGAAGATGAAGATGGAGTCGTCCATGGTGTTTTGCGACAGAAAGCTGGGGTGGTCGTTTGTGTGAGGAAGAAGAATGAGACGAGAGGCTATGGATATTGGGGGTTGGGGCAGGTGGCTTGGGGGGATCTCCTAGGGTTTTTGCTAGTGTGTTCAAGGTTGATAAGAAGATGAAGGTGGGGAGTGGAGGCTAGGTCTAGGGTTTGGGTGTTCAAGAGAAATGAGGGGTAAAGTGAAAATAAGGGGGGGGGGGGGTCGTTTGGGTTAGAGGGCAAACTGGGTCGGGTTGACCCGGTGGGTTTTGAGTTGGACTTGTGAGACACTTGGGCCAGGTTAATTCAAATTATAATAAGAGGCCCAATCCGATTTTTCTTTCATATTTTTTGCTCTCTTTTCGTTTATCTGCTCCAAAATTAAACTTAAAGATCCTAAATTAAATTACAAGACCTAGTTGAATTATCAAAAATAACTAATTAAATCCTACTAACAATTACCCCACTAATTAAATACCAATTAAAGCAAAAAACACAATTGGATATTAAATGCTAAAAATGCAAAAATACATATTTTTGTGATTTTTTCATTTTTTTGTAAAACAAACTTAATTACTCCTAATTGCACAATTAAATCTTAAAATACAAATGCGACATATTTTTGTATTTTCATTGATTTAAACAAATAGACATGCATGCGCAAATGCAAACAATAAAAGGAAAAAAATAACACAAAATCCACAAAAATTGCAAACAGCACAAAAATTATTTTATTTTGAATTTTTTTGGGAGTAATTCTCATATAGTGCAAAAATCACGTGCTCACACCTGGGGATCGTCAGTAGATGCACCGCTTAATGTAGTAGTGAAGAGCTTGGTGAACCTATCCAGCCTCCACAAAGAATCGGTGGATGTGGCCGCTCCATCGTCGGGCTGAGCTGCTACACCCGGTTGAACTGCCATAGCTGGCTGAACCACTGGAACCTGAACCTGGGGAGCTACTAGCTCCGGAGTGCACATAGCAGGAGCCTGACTCCCTCCTCCTGCGTGGGAAGCAGGTGGTGCTGCCGGAAGAAAACCCGCTCGGGTGACACTCTCCATAAAGCCTACCAATCGAACCAGAGCGTCCTGAAGAACTGGGATAGCAATGAACCCCTATGGGACCTGAGCTGGGTCCACCTGAACTGCAGGGGCTAGAACCCCTCCTCGAAATTTATCTGAGGCTCCACAACTAGTGCTTCTGCTCGGGGCTGAGCTCTGCCCAACCTAGACCTCTATCACGGCCTCGGCCTTGCACTCTGCCCCTAATGGGAGCTGCTGCTGGGGCATCGGGCTACTGAGCGGTAGATGAGGAAGCGCGTGTTCTCGCCATCTGCGAAAGAACGGAGTAGAAATTCAATTAGCATTTGAGGAACAAATTCGCATGACAAGAAAGAACAAATGTGAAATTTTCCTAACTCTATAGCCTCTAGGGGATAAATGCACACGTCTCCGTACCGATCCCTTAGACTCTACTAAGCTTGTCCGTGAGTTGTGAGACCTATGTAACCTAGAGCTCTGATACCAACTTGTCACGACCCCGATTTTCTCACCCTCGGGAGTCGTGATGGCGCCTACTAGTAGGAGTTACGCAAGCCTTAAGTTACTAAAAATACAGCGGAATAATACATCGGAACAATTTAAAAGATCGGAAGACTTAAGTAAATAAAACTAATGAAATACGGAAATTCAACATAAACCTCAACCCAAGAATTGGTATCACATTAGTCAAAAACTACTAAAAATATAAACACAACCATTTGAAGAAATATAAAATTGTTTATCTCGAATACATGAGATAACAGACTGAAATAAAGATAGAAGAGATGTCGGTTGCGGACGCCTACAAGGCTACCTCGGTATCTCACTGGTCGAAATACTAACACCCGCGCTACTACTGCTGCCGTTCGAAACCAGTATTTGTGAAAAAGAGAATAGAGTGTAGTATCAGCACAACCAACCCCATGTGCTGGTAAGTGCCTAGCCTAACCCTGGCGAAGTAGTAACGAGGCTAGGGCCAGACCATCAAATAACCCTGTGCAGTTCATATATATATATATATGTACAACAAGGGATCTACAGGAAACAACAAGTCAGTGTGGGAAAGGAGCATTTTATGGGGACATAACAGTATTAAATAGAAATACTAAATAAAAAGGGAGCAACAAAGTCATAACATCAACAAGTATCAAAAGAAATCAATATTTGCACGGCATCACCCTTCATGCTTTTACTCTCTTCCTCACCCAAATAATATAATATAAAACTATGCACCGCATCACCCTTCGTGCTTTTACTCTATTTCCTCACAATGTAATCAATAGATATCAGCACGGAATGGCACATCGTACGACATGGCATCACCCTTCGTGCTTTATACTTTTCCCTCACAATATCAAACAATGCACGGCATCACCCATCGTGCTTTACTACTCTTCTTCACCCAAGCAACAATCACAGTTAAGGGGCAAGGAAATAAGCTGGATAGTATAAATAGGGGTCCAAAATATACAATAAATTTTTCCAGCAAGGAATATATCAACAATTCCACAAATATTTCAGAGATGGAATAATTCAATGATTCTTTCTTTTTCTTTCATTCTTACTCAGTAATTCATTTATAATTTGATCCAACACTCCTCAAATATTAAATATAATAATTTCCTTCACATACTCTTCACAATATAAAGAAATCATCATTTAGACCTGGAAGATATAGCATAATTCAAATATTCGTAATATAAAGACTCACGGTCATACTAGACACCAATGTATAGATACTCGTCACCATGCCTATACATCGTACTCGACAATTAGCAAATAGCAATTAAGACTCAACTGTTATTCCCTCAAGCTAAGGTTAGACCAAACACTTAACTCAAACTTCCACGGCCAATTCAATCCTCAACAATCGCTTTCCCTCTCTAGTTCGGCTCCAACTCAACCAAATCTATACAATAATGACTTCATAGTATCAATATGTGCTAAACAAATCAAACCCAATGTCTAATTATAGCTTTTTCATCATTTTTCCCAAAAGGTCAAAAACACTCCCGGGCCCACATGGTCAAAATCCGAGGTTCGAACCAAAATCCGATTACCCATTCCCCATGAACTCAAATATATAATTTATTTTTGAATCGGACCTCGAATTGAGGTCCAAAACCCCAAATTTTAGAAAAACCTAGGTTCTACCCAAAATTCCCTAATTTCCCTATTAAATCTTTGTTTTGAAGTTGAAAGTATGTTTAAAGATGTTAAGGAGTAAAGAAAATGAGTTAGAAATCACTTACCAATCGTTTTAGAGAAGAAGAATCGTTTGGAAAAATTGCCTCTTATGTTTTGGGTTTTTCAAAAAGTGAAAAATAACTGAAATTCCCGACTTTATATACCCTCCTAAACTTTATAATAGTGCAAAAGTGCACCGCGGCCGCGCTAAGGAACTGAGAAATTACAACTCTCTGAAACTTCCAGCGCGGACCGCACTGATAGGGAACACAGTTGCGCTGGTTGACCTGGAAAAGTGCTGGCTCTCTGAAGTCAGCTAAGCGGACCGCGCATGGACGACCGCGGCCGTGTAGCTTCCACCGCGGACTGCGCTAAGGCGACCGCGGCCGCGCAACACGCATCGCGGACCGCGCTATGGTGACCGTGGGCACGCTGGAGCCTGCAACTCCTCTGAACCTGCAACATCTGTTATTTCTAAGCCTAAGACCTCCCAGGGCTTACTCAAAACTCACCCGAGCCCTCGGGGCTCCAAACCGAACATACACATAACTCCAAAAACATCCTACGGACTCATCTGTGCGATCAAATCGCCCAAACAACATCATAAACATCAAATTAGGTCTCAAGACCCATGATTTCCTTCCAAATTTTTCGTAAAACATCAAGTTTAGAGTTTTAAGTTCAAAACACGTCAAACGACGTCCGAATTCACCCAAACTTTACAGAAAGCGCGTAAACTATATATAAGACTCGTACAGGTTGTCGGAACCAAAAATACAAGCCCGATACCACAGATTTTTAATCAAATCTCATTTTCAATTTCCTTAATTATTTTCAGAAAACATTCTCGGGCCTGGGACCTCAGAATTTTATTATGGGCATACGCCCAAGTCTCATATTTTCCTACGGACCCTCCAGGACTGTCAAATCACAGGTCCGGGTCCGTTTACCAAAAATATTGACCGACGTTAAATTTATTCATTTTAATATCAAAACTTAGCAAATGTTTTACAAAATTTCACATTTGAGCTTCCAACTACACGCCCGGATTGTGCACGCAAATCAAGGCAACTATAAATGAGGTTTTCAAGGCCTCGAAAGCTCGAAATGGATAAGAAAATAAGTGATGACCCTTTGGGTCGTCACACTCATATGATAATAATTTTTCTCTTTACTAATTTTGTTCCCAACACATAAGATTGGCTGAATTTTGTCATTTCCTTTTTCTCTATTTACTTTATGTGTGTGTTTCCAATAAATTTTTAAGATATGAAAAATAAACTGTAATCACAAAATAAGAGAAAAAATAGTTTTACTAATCAATTGTGAGTACAATTCTATTACTCTCTTGATTCTTCTCTCCTGATTATCTCTGTGATTCAAGGGCTGAAGCAACATATTTCTCGAATATAGGATGATACAGACCTTTTGGGAATGTATTTGATCTCCAGCTTCTTGAACTATTTGATTGTCAAGAAGTATTCGGTCATATTTTGATATCTTTGTGAATATCCCAAGAGTTTATGGGATTTTTTAAGACGCCTCTTCAAGGGAATGTGTATCTCTTTATACAGGTGTGAGTTAGGGTTTAGGGTAGAGTAACCTCCAAGCAACCCTAATAGACTCCTAGGATTTCAAGAGTCTTGTATATCTTGAATTTAAGGTTTAGCTTGATCCGTTAAAATTTCGATAGGCACCTCTTAAAATTTATAGGCTTTGCGTCATTTTTTAGATATAAAAAATCTGAAAACTTCTCCCTTTCTTTTCTATATTGTTGTAGTATTATTTTTCAAATAAACATAAGTGTTAAGTGTGATTTGCTCCGTTTGTTGAGTTCGCCGAAGTTATGTAACTTCAATTGCCAGTATTACAAAATAGCTTTTCCGTTCTATCTTAGAAGGAAGTAATCCATAACCTTGAGCAACAATGAGAGGATTAAATTTCTTAATGACGCACAAGCAACTTGTGGGCTCGGAAATTATTTATGTGTTATTTTATTGAACTAATATTTTTTTACTTTTCTAATCTTCCGATTTCGAACACAAATTATCAACAAGCTTGGGAATTTAATTTGCATCTTCTAATTGCGGTTTTTAATTAAGCATGTATAACGCAATGTTGGTGCCCTGTTGTTGGAAGGCAGATTTGAAATTTGATTGTGACTTTTAATAAGTTTGTACTCACTGATTGATTGATCACATTCCAGTAACAATCAAAATTGAAAAGGAACTGTGAGAGCATTCATATATTATCAGAAAAGTGATTACCATGAAGCGCTGCGTGACTTCACGAAATCGGCTTTAAGCATGTCAAACAATTTTCTAGTAAATTAAAGCAAAGTAATTTTTACTTTACGAAAGAAGGTATTACAACTTGGCAAGGAACATTTCTGCTTTGTCAAACTCTGGCTCTGTTATGATACAAATAACAGTTCTTGCTTTTAGCTTATGCAAGACAAAAGTCAATGTTAGACGTAATGTCCAAATGATGTATAAATTTTGAACCCCATTTATTCTTAGTGGATATTGATATGATAGTCGGTGAATTCATTACTTGTTCAGTCTTAGTGATGACTAGTGATCAAACTACGAATTCGAAAGTTGTTTATTTGCCTTTCCAGAAATAATTTGTTCTTTCTTGAACATTTATAATGTTTAGCTCTTCTATAAAAGGGTGTCACCTGGAAGGCTGTGACTTTTAATGAAGGTGTGTTTGTATGTTTTGTATAAACATGACCATTCATGAACAAATGTATTAATACGTTGGTGTATAATGAGGTGAACCAACCGATGAACATGACCAAAGTCCATCACAAGTTGGATTTGTTTCATGAATGAAGATGTTATATTTGCATATCATATATACGTATGAATTAAATAGCATACAAATGCTTGAAAATGGCAGAGTGATTGCGAAATGTATTATATATTAGATGGTTGGAGCCATAACTGATGCAATCATTCTAGCTATTGTCTACATTAAGTATAGTCAATAATCTAATACCAATAGAAAGTCGAGATGAATTAGTCTACGACATAAGGAAGTTCGCATTGAATTGTCATGACAATAAAATGAGTTTTGGGATATTAGAAATATATTTATGACTATGCATTGCAATATAATAAGTATCATGGGGTAATTGAGGGGTATAGTGATGAAAATTGGATCATCGAATCAACCTAAACTAAATCTACAAGTGGATATATCAGTGGAGGAACAGTGTCTTGGAAACTGTCCAAACGAACGTGCATTGCCGTTCTACAATGAAGGATGAGTTTATAGCCTTAGACAAGGCCCGTGAAAAAGTTGAATGGCACCGGAATTTCTTCGAGAAATTGTATCTTAGCCCGATATATTGGTACCTAAATGCATACATTGCGATGGTCAATAAGAAGGGCTGGGAGCATTATGTATAACGAAAAATCTTGTCAAAAAACGACGAAGATATAAAACCGTTAGGCAACTACTCTCTAGAGGAATTATCATAATTGACTATGTGAAGTCAAGTGATAATGTGTTGGATCCATTTACAAAATGTCTAACTAGAGAGGTAATTGAAAGATCATCAAGGAGAATTGGACTTTGGCCGAGTACAAGTCATTGTAGCGGTAACTCTACCTAGAAGACTGGAGATCCTAAGATCTAGGTTCAAGGAGCTAAAACAAAGTCAGTAATGACGGTTCAACATTTTTAAATAAAATTTCTTTTTGGTCCATTCTCGTGATGAGACAATGTTCAGTACCAAGGATAAAGCGCTAAGGCTTTTTAATGGTTTCTAAGTTTGATACGGGTATATAAAATAGTGTATCTACAGGATAACACATTTAGGAATCATCTATGTAAGTGTGAAGTGATAGTCGCTTCAAGGAGAGTTCTGTAAGGCCAATTCTCTATGCAATAATGAAATCAGGCGGTGTTCATGGCTGAAACGAACACAACAATGAGAACCAAAGACGATTAAGGGTTGATTGTTTGACTTATGGCTATCAAGGTATACACCAAAGTTCGAGTATAATAGGTGAATTTAACTATAATCACACCTTGAATAATCACATTCTTATGTTGTTTTGATGATATATCCGACTTACGCATCTTTGTTCTATGTTATCTCCTTCATATAAATAGGGAGAGTCATAGCGGTTAAGGAAGATAACCCCCCACTCACCCACGTTCAGTTTAGTGGGTGTTTGATAATAGGTGAATTTAACTATAATCACACCTTGAATAATCACATTCTTATGTTGTTTTGATGATATATATGATAACAAAAATGCTCTTATTAGTGTTTTTCATGATTTATAGGTAATAAATGGCTAAGGAAGGCTAAGGAGCAATTTTGGAGTCAATACTGGAGAAAAGAGGCAAAATATACAAATTCCCATTGAAGTCACGTCATACCAGCCCTTAGGAGCCGAAAACACTATTTCACCGCGGTTCTACCGCGACAACGGCAGAACCGCGGTAAAAGGCTGCTGCAGAACTTTGAAGATTCAGAGACACTGTTTGGCCGCGGTTTTACCGTGACCGCGGCAGGCATCGAAAGTTGAGGGACCAAAGTGTAAAAACGGGATTTTTTAGACCTAAACCCTATTTAATTAATAGACTTCGCCCAAAGGAGGCAAGTATTGAATTTTAGATTATCTTGGCAAGGGAAACTATTGGGAGATATTTCTCCAAACATCTTTCTTCTTTTCTTTCGATTTTTATGATGAATTCTATTTTAGTTTATTTACCTATAGTTATGAGTAGCTAAATTCTTGTCTAAGGTTTTGATGGAACCTATTGGGTGATGAACTTCTGGTTTATGTGAATACAA
>MU718611.1:68100-86141 GCA_026770625.1 Nicotiana glauca
AAATCATTACCTTAGTTCTTTCTCATTATTGTTTACAACATACTCAGTTTATTTTACAGTTATTTAGTTTTATGCAAAAGTAGTTATTAAAGAACACTCAACAGAGATTTGAATATTTGGGAAGCTGATTCTAAAGAATTAGTGGGGCTGAAGATAGTAGTTGATAGGTTAACTCTCTGAGGATTCGACCCCGAGCGTAATACTTGGGTTATATTTGTAGCGACCGCATTGTCCTTTTTATAAGGCATAGTTGGGCGTGATCAGTGTTTGTGCTCTAGTGGTAACTTCCCTTTAACCTCTCTCCCTTATCTCTCCTAACCGGATCGGGTCAGCCCACATGGAACGACCCATGACCCATAATCCAACAATAACATCTTAAGCGTAAAAATTACACTTATACTATATATATATATATATAAATTAAATCCGATAAATAGTAACACATCTCAGTTAACGTTGGTAATATAATTGGTGCTCAATTGTTAAACTTATTTCCTATTTAAAAACACTCAAACTTCAGACTCATGCTTTAATTTCATACCCCTCGACTTTACTAGGAGAAGGAGGAGGAGGAGGAGCAATCGTTTTCTTGCCGGCAAAGTTCATTTTACCGATCATCCTTGGCATTACGCCGCCATGTGGTCTTTTGTTGGTGCCGCCATTGGGTGTCGGTGGCGCGATTGGACGCCATTGCAGTGATGGTAACAACAACATATGTACATTTCTCTTCCAAATTTGACTTCCTCCTTGTTGATCATCAAGAAGAACTCTAGTGGCTTCATATCTTGTGATGCTTGAAACAATAACTACTATTGCTAAAAGAATTCTAGGGCTTCTTTGAGGTCTCATATTGATTTTGCAACAAGCAATAACCAATCAAGAAGAATGATATATTTGATTATGCAAACGGTTCAGTATAAATAAAGAAATTCCGAATAAAAAAGTCTAGAACTTAGCGATATGAAAGGAGAGGTATATGATATGAAAAAAAGTATGAGATAAAGGATGGGGTATTCATAATCATGGAATTTGATTTGAGAGTTGTAAACTAGGATTTGTTAGCATTACAAAAAAAGAAAAAGAAAAAAAAAAGAGTTGTAAACTTGGATAATTTTTTGACATTGTTCATTCCTTAATTCTCTCGAAGGGCTTTGACTTTTGACTCAATCTGAAACTGAACTTTTTTCAAGAGAGAATTTTTAGACAAACCGAAAGATGTAATGCAACACGCCATGCACATGCTACGTCTATTTTAGGGTTTATGAGAAAAAATAAAACTTTACAAATTAGGAAAAAATAGTATATAAAACCATAGGCAAATTTAAGATTTTAACTTGGGAAAATGCATAAGTAACCTCTGACCTATATTCGAATTTTCAACTACACACTTTATCTTTGCGAGAATCCTATTACTCCCCTAAATTTTTTTTAAATTTTAAATGAAATAAATATCACCCTAAAACTAGACAACCAAACTCTTGGCAAGTGGTGAACTACACGCGCTGCCACATGTATATTTAGTACTTTTTTTTATTTTTTCTTCTTTTTCTTATCCTTTTTTTTTCTTATTTCTTATTTCTTATTATTCTCCTTTTTTTTTGTTATTTCATTCTCTTTCTTTTTGTTTTGGTCACCGGCGACATAAAAATGGTGGTCGTCGGAATTTCAAGGACACCATTTTTTCTGACGACAGATTTTATTCCGATCTGTGTATAGCTGAGAAGACTTTTTCCAGTTAAAATTTCAATACCTCATTTTTTCCGGCATGGGAAGGTTTTACGATGATGAATTTTCTCCCCAAATCTGAGTGTATTTTTGCTTATGAATAATCTTTTTGAGAGTTTATTTTGTGTGTGAAAACGATAGAAAAGAGGAAAAAGAAAAACAGAATAAATGGAAGAAAAACGGTTAGACAAAGTCGCCGGTGATCATGAATATCCGCTGGAATTAGAGAAAAAACGAAAAAAGAATTAAAAGAAAAAGACAAAGATAAAGAAATAGAAAAAAAGAAAAGGAAAAGAAAAAAAAAGTAAGAAAATGGTAAAAAAGCAAAAAGAAAAATAAAAAAATCGTGTTTTCCTGCTTCTTACTCTCCCAAGGAAAGTGCTTCTTACTCTCCTAAGGAAAGTGAAATACACGCACTCTGCCACGTCAGCTTAAGGGTGCAAATAATTCTACTTTAAAATAATTTAGGGGGTAATAAAAACCCCGCAAAGATAGAGTGTGTAGTTGGAAATTCAGCTATAGGTCACGGGGTGCTTATGCATTTTCCCTTTTAACTTCATGAGTTCAACCATATGCTTCTTAACACTGAACTTATTATATTTTAATTGGATTCAGATCTAATTATACTTACTTAAATTTTGATAAATTTTTATATTTATATTATAATTTGTATCGAGTACTTTAATTGGATTCAGATCTAATTATACTTATTTAAATTTTAATAAATTTTCTTATATTTATATTATAATTTGTCTCGAATATACTGTGTTAAGATGAATCCGTTACCTTGAAGAGGTTTAGACAGGTGGTGGTCGGTTCAACTGAAACAAACCATATATAGGATTTGAACTATTATTAAAACCATGTAGCCGTCCAATGAATTAAATAGTGAATATTTCCTTTAACAATAATTAAATACCAAAATTTATACTCTAAAGTAGAATAGCACTACCGACCAAATATATTTAGTAAGGTTTTGACTTTACCATATTTAGCAACAAAAACATAATATGTATGTCTTTGCCAAATTTACTGATTTCCCATAATTTGGGAGGTCAAAATAATTAAGACACAACCTTTTACACGTTTTTAGACTGGATTTTGTTTCCTCATTATTTTTTGCTAACTTTCCGAATTGTTAATAGTGGTTGTGTTGCGGAAGCCAAATGTATATAGTGTGAATGAGTCACAATTACTATACCAAAAATTATGGCAGCCACTAAATAATAAATAAGATAATAAAACAACAATAAAAGGAACACCAGAATTTACGAGGTTCGGCTACTTTTGCCTACTCCTCGGACACAACTAATATTTATTCCACTCCAAAAATACAAGTGAAATAATACTAAAGAGAGAAGATACAAATGCCTTAAGAAGATAAGAAGACAAATGAGAGGTGTGTTTAAATCCTAAACATTAGGCCTCCTTTTATAGGGAAAAATTCCCTACCAAATGCCTAAACCACCGATGTGGGATTTTGGCAAATTCAACAAATCTCCACCTTGGCAAAATTCCACATCTTCAATTTTCTCTCAGTAACAAATTTTGGTTGTGTCTTCATCTTCAATCTTCAGTGTTCAACAATGTTGATCAAATCCAAACAATGTTGAAACTTGATCGCAGTCACCACCTTTGTCAGCATATCAGCAGGATTCTCCGTAGTATGAATTTTCTTCACCGTGACTCCACCTTCTTCTATGATTTCTCGTACAAAATGATACCGAACATCAATGTGCTTCGTCCTTGCATGATAAACTTGGTTCTTCGCTAATTGAATAGCACTTTGACTATCACAAAAAATTGTGATACCTTTTTGTTCAACACCAAGCTCCTTTAGCAATCCTTGAAGCCAAATTGCCTCCTTCACAGCCTCTGTAATAGCCATGTACTCTGCCTCTGTTGTAGACAAAGCAACTGTTGACTGCAAAGTAGACTTCCAACTAACTGGTGCCTTTGCAAAAGTAAACACATAACCAGTAGTTGATCTTCGTTTGTCCAGATCACCCGCAAAATCTGAGTCACAATATCCAACTACAGACTGATTGCTTTCCTGCTCAAAAACTAACCCAACATCTACAGTATTATGAATATACCGTAGAATCCACTTCACAGCTTGCCAATGCTCCTTTCCTGGATTATGCATATATCTGCTAATAACTCCAACAGCTTGTGAAATGTCAGGTCTCGTACAGACCATTGCATACATCAAGCTACCAACAGCATTTGCGTATGGTACCTTTGACATATACTCTCGTTCAGCTTCATCCATTGGCGACATAGTAGTACTTAGCTTAAAATGGGGAGCAAGTGGAGTACTAACTGGCTTAGTCTTGTCATCTATGACAAAACGTTGTAGTACTCTCTTCAAATATTCTTTCTGAGATAAACAGAGTTTCTTTGAACGTCTATCTCTTATTATCTCCATGCCAAGAATTTTCTTCGCCTCACCCAGATCCTTCATCTCGAACTCCTTCTTCAGTTGAATCTTCAACTTATCAATTTCTTCCGAATTCTTGGAAGCTATCAACATATCATCAACATATAGGAGAAGATATATAAAGGAACCATCTTTAAGCCTGCGCAAATACACACAATGATCGTATTTGCTTCTCTTGTACCCTTGCTGCAACATAAACTTGTCAAATCGCTTGTACCATTGTCTAGAAGATTGTTTCAATCCGTACAATGATTTTTCAAGTTTGCACACCATATTTTCCTTTCCAGCAACTTTGAATCCTTCTGGCTGAGTCATATAGATTTCCTCCTCCAAGTTTCCAGTTTTTACATCCATCTGAACTAGTTCCAAATCCAACTGTGCTACCAAAGCCAACATAATTATAATGGAGGAATGTTTTACAACTGGAGAAAACACTTCATTGTAATCAATTCCCTCCTATTGATCATATCCTTTGGCCACCAATCTTGCTTTGTAGCGAACATCTACTTGGTTAGGAAATCCTTCCTTTTTTGCAAATACCCATTTGCACCCAATTGTTTTCTTTCCTTTCGGGAGATTGGCCAATCTCCATGTATGATTCTGATGAAGGGACTGTATTTCATCATTCATGGCAATTCTCCACTTATCTTCTTCTGAACTTTGGACTTCGTCTTTATAAGTGGTAGGAACATCATCAGCTACAATTGAGGTTGCACAAGCAACGTCTCTATGAGACGAACAGGTTTCGTTATTGTCCTTTTTGGCCTGCTGGTTGCAATTGATTCAAGTTATTGTTGAGGTTCCTGAGTTGGAATCTCCTCTACTGGCTCTCCTTCTAGAGGATAATCTTCATTTGTTTCCTCCTCTACTTCTTGTGTAGGAAAAATAAATTTTTTCTCAAACTCCACCTGCTTAGAAGCACCACCATCTTGTTTGGTATCCTCATTTGTTACCTTGTTTACCATAGCAGATTCATCGAAGGTCACATCCCTGCTGAATATTACTTTCTTTGTCATAGGACACCATAAGCGGTATCCTTTGACTCCAGAAGTAATCCCCATAAAAATAGCCTTCTTTGCCCTTGGATCCAATTTCGGCTCTTTTACATGATAGTATGCAGTTGATCCAAACACGTGCAAAGAGTCATAATCTACAGCAGGCTTATACCATTTTTCAAATGGTGTCTTGCCATCAATAGCAGTAGATGGTAGACGATTAATGAGGTAGCATGTATATGTAATTGCCTCAGCCCAAAATTCTTTGCCCAAGCCAGCACTGGACAACATACACCGTACCTTCTCCAGCAAGGTCCGGTTCATATATTCTGCCACTCCATTCTGTTGTGGTGTATGTCTGACAGTGAAGTGTCGGACGATGCCATCATTTTCATATTGAAATGATCATTTTTGTATTCACCTCCATTGTATGTGTGAATACATTTGATCCTCCTGCCTGTTTGATTCTCCACCATCGTCTTCCATTTGAGAAAAATTCCCAATACTTCATCTTTGCTCTTCATTGTATACACACATACTCTTCGAGAAAAATCATCAACAAAGGTTACAAAATAGTGCTTCCCACCCAATGAAGGTATTTTGGAAGGTCCCCAAACATCAGAGTGTACATAATCCAAAATGCCTTTAGTATTATGGATTGATGTACCAAATTTAACCCTTGTTTGTTTCCCTTTGACACAATGCTCGCAAAACTCCAAATTGCAAGCCTTTACTCCCTTTAACAATCCTTGATCTGATAGAGTTTTCAAGGATTTTCCTCCAGCATGTCCCAAGAGCCTGGTTGCTTCTGCCTCTTTTTCGTCACTGGATGTTACTGTTGCTGTCCCAATAATTGTACTACCGAGATAACGGTACATGTTATTGTTCTTTCGATAGGCCTTCATTACCACTGGTGCACCAGAGCATACTCTCATCACTCCATTTTCTGCAATGATTTTGAATCCTTTTGATTCTAGGGCTCCCACAGAGATGAGATTCTTCTTCAAATCTGGTACATATCGAACATCTGTTAATGTTCTTATCATTCCATCATGGTTCCTTAATCGTATTGAACAAATGCCATATGAGGCTGTGTGGATGACTCCATATTCTCCTTCTTTAAATTCCACGAACCAATCCCTGTTGGGACACATATGATACCTACAAGTCGAGTCCATCAACCATATGTCTGATGATGTTGACGGCTCCGTTGTAACTAATGAAAATTCCGAATCATCACAATCAGCTACATTTGAATCCATAATGGCCTTTCCGTTGTTATGTTTGGCCTTATTCTTCAAATTCAGACAGTCTTTCTTCCAGTGCCCCTTTTCTCGACAAAAGGCACATTTATCTTTTGCTGAGTATAGATCTTACTTGGATCTCCCCTTCTTTGTCCTCATTTGATTTTGAGGACGACCCCTCACAAACAGTGCTTCTCCTTCTCCGACATTCTATTTTTCTCGCTTTCTTTGTTCATAACTGTACAAAGCCGAACAAACTTCTCTGAGAGAAACTTCATCATTTCCATGGAGTAGAGTAGTTTCAAGGTGCTCGTACTCATCAGGAAGTAATGCCAACAACATCAAGGCCAAGTCACCATCATCATAAGTTGTATCCATATTTTGCAAATTTTTGACCAATTTATTGAAACTGGTGATATGTTCATTCATCGTGGTACCAGGAACATAGGTGAAGTGAAACAGCCTCTTCTTCATGTACAATTTATTTTTGACTGTTTTTCTTCAAAAATTTATCCTCCAGTGCTTTCCATAATTTACTTGCAGAAGTTCCTTTTTGTATGGATATTTCTGCTCTCTAGCAAGGTAGGATCGAATGGTACCGCAAGCAACACAGTTGATAATTTTCCAATAACATCTGCTCTTTTTTCTTTAATAGCAAGAGCTAGCCCTTGTTGAAAAAGGACATCTAGAACCTCGCCTTGCCACATCCCAAAATGTCCTGACCCGTCAAAAATTTTGCATTTGACACAATTCTTGTCATAAGCGAAGATGTCAATGATGACGTATTGTTGACACACTTGATGTAGATTCTTCTTGTTTATTGTCTCCCACCTTTGATATAAATATTATTTAATAGTTGACGACACAAATCAAGATTATTTCCTTTATTGTGTAGAAGATCAGACTAAGCTGCAACCACAGAGCATACTCAGACAGAACCTTGATTCAGTTACCAAGATAATTCTTTTCTGATGTGGAAGATCAGACTGTGCTGCAACCACATAGCATACTTAGACAATACCTTGGCTCTGATACCAATTGTTGCGGAAGTCAAATGTAATAGTGTGAATGAGTCACAACTACTATACCAAAAATTATGTCATCCATTAAATAATAAATAAGACAATAAAACAACAATAAAAGGAACACCAGAATTTACGAGGTTCGGCTAATTTTGCCTACTCCTCGGACACAACCAATATTTTCTTTCACTCCAAAAATACAAGTGAAATAATACTAAAGAGAGAAGATACAAATGCCTTAAGAAGATAAAAAGGCAAATGAGAGTTGTGTTTAAATCATAAACATTAGACCTCCTTTTATAAGGGAAAAATCCCAACAATTCTTCTTCCCGACCGATGTCGGAGTGAAGACATTCAACAGGCTGATCATCTATTCAAATTCTTTATTATTATTACTACTATTATTATTATTATTATTATTACTACTACTACTACTACTATTATTATTATTATTATTATTATATCCATTTTGCTGCAGTTTGTTTAGATTATTTATTTAAATCATAGCAGCTTGATCACACGGAGTCGATATTCATTTAATCTGTCACTTACGACCCAAAAAGAAAAATATTATGTTACTTTACGAATTTATATCTTAATAAGAACTTAGCTCTTTTAACCTTAATTTTTTTTCAACTCTTCCCATGAGTCTGCACAAATATCAGGTAATTGTATGTTAACTTTTTTCTTAATTATTTTAGTGTATTTAATGATTCATATGAAGCACACCTAGTCATCTACACTCTTATCATAACAATTTCACATGAGTAAATCAAGACAAATGAAGGATCTGCATATATATATATATATATATATATATATATATATATATATATATATATTGTGTGTATGTGAAATGCTCCAAAAATTTTCAACAATGTACTCCTGTTTGGTGTTTCGCTATTAGCTAAGCAGTTTAAGTTTTATATTCTGAAGGTATAATTAAAAAGAGTGGGAGAAAAGGTGTAATTAAAAGGGACATGATATATAAATGCACTCGAGCCTAAATTAATTTACATATCGCATTGACAGATAGTTAGTCGATCATCAGCTTAGAATTTTGATGGAGAATTAAAAATTAATTACTTAAGATTGCTAAAATTTACATGATCTGCCATCGATGAAGGAGCAATGAACTTGAAACTACTTCTATGGAGTGGTGAAGAATGCGAATCAATGAGCTTATGAGAGGATTGTGAGGAAATATTAACTGCTACTTCTCTTCATTAACAGTACAAATATATATACATGTGATGTGTTGATCAGCTAGCTAACTCAACTAAGGCTCAACTAACTAACAGGCTAGATCCGTTAATTTACAACTGATCAACTAACTAATTTTAACTACCTAACTAACAATTTGTAATATCCCCTCATAATACTCCCTCTCAAGCTGCAAGATGTATAATGTTAATCACACCAAGCTTGCCTAAGAGATGATTGTGTTGAGCCTTACTTGGTCCTTTGGTAAGGTAATCTGCCAACTGTTCCTCAGTGTTCACATAGATTGTCTGCACATTTCATCCTTCGTCTAGTTTCTGATGAAGTGACAATCTATCTCGATATGCTTAGTGCGTTCATTGAAAATAGGATTAGCTGTAATTAGAGCTGTCAAAACAGGCCAACCCAGCCCAACCCAAGCCTCATGGGCTTTTAAATTTGACTGGCTAGACGGGCCAGCTCGCCACATGAATGGGCCTTAAAATGGCCAGACCAATCCATCCCTAAGAGGGTCGCAGACTAGCGCGAGCCGACCCTTCAATATTTTTTTAGTTTTTTTTAAATTCTTAAATATTTTTTCGTGACATAGTCGATTAGTCATGTAAACAACTTCTGTTTGCTTAGAGCGTACAAAAAGCTTGATATTTGATGAAGAATCTCGTAATTGAAATGCAAATTCTCTATATCACTAGCTCTTTATTTGTAAAGTTATAGAAATATTTTCTTAATACTTTTTCTTCATTTTTCTCAGATTTACGGATCGCTTCAATAAGTTTATATGCGGAGGATTTTTAATTTAGGATTAACATCATTTGTTGATTTCATCATTATAGTCCATAAAATTTTTAGAACTCCTAAAATTTGCTAGTGGTCAATTTTTTTTTGTGTATTTAAAGTTGATCTTTTTCCATATTGAATAGCAGTTTAAATATTAATAATATATTAAAGTAATCCAAACTGATCACTGGCCACTTAAAAAATAATTCTTTTGAAAAAAGATTATTATTGGCCACCTAAAAACTTTCGAGTTCGTTATTAATTAAGCAAAAGTCTGTAATATTTTGTCATATTACATGCATGTCAAATATCTAAATTATGGTTGATATGAAAGGGTAAATGAACAATCTAGGGTTGTGGAATGAGATTATAGTTAATAGTTTTTTTTAATTTTACTTTTTAAAAATAATTAATATTTAATAGTTAATTAATTTTTGTCCCACGAGTTGGCCCAGGCCCAACCTCAGTCAAGCCTCAACGGCTAGGGGGTTGACTTGGGCCGAGCTTATAAGCCTCGATTCTAAATGGGCTCAAAAAATCTTAGCCCAACCGTACCTAAGTAGCGGGTTGGGCTGGGCTCATGGGCCAAGCGCATTTTGATGAATCTAGTTGCAATCTGCATAGCTGACTTGCTATCACTCATAATTGCAATATGAGTTTTAACAGCAACTCCCAGCTCTTTAAACAAGCCTAGCAGCCAAGTAACCTCTGCAAAAGTTGAGGCCGTACTTCATACTCAATTTCTGCTGAACTCCTAGACATTATCAAATGCTCTTTTGATTTCCATAAGATTAAGAACTCACCAAATTTGATTACACCAACAGGTTAAATCTGTAGTAGAGGCTTCTGATCTCCACCATATAACTTGGCCAGGAGAGAGTTTTAGATATATAACTACCCTCAATGCAGCTTTCCAATGAGATCTTTTAGGTTGCTACATAAATTAACTTAGTGTTTGGATGACATAACAAATGTCTGGTCTAGTGGTAGTGACATACATAAGTTTACCAATCGGTCTTTGGTACATACTAACATCCTGCAGAACTGCATCACCTTCAACTCCAGTTGCAGATTCAAATTGTATTGTAGTGAGCTTTAGGTTATTTTCCAAAGGAGTTGCAGTTGTCTTGGTTGCGCCGAGCTCCATACTAGATATGAGTTCTAGGACATACATCCTTTAATTTATAATCACTCCTTTGTTGGACCTTAGTACTTCAATGCCTAGGAAATACTTAAGCTCACTTATGTCTTTTGCCTCATCTATTAGTGTCTCATCATTACCAATTATAAGTAGATCATCAACATATACCAAGATAATCACCAAACCTTCACCCTCTTCTCAAAGTAAATAAGGAATAATCATGGTTACTTTGCACAAAACCTCCCTCAATTAAAGCATCAGACAGTTTGATGGTCCACTATCTTGAAGCTTGCTTAAGCTCATATAAGGACTTGAGTAGCTTGCAGCCTTTTTTTTCCCACGTCTTCTGAACCTTCGGTCATATCCATATACACTTCTTTACAGAGATCTCCTTGTAAAAAGGTACTGTAAGCACCCATTTGATATAGGTTCCATTCTTTGGAAATTGCAAGGCTATTACCGATCTGATTGTGACTATTTTCACCACTTGTGAAAATGTATCATGGTAATCAAGTCCTTCTTGTTGGCTATACCCTTTTTTCAACAAGTCTAGCCTTGAGATTTTCAACCTCACCATCAACTTTATATTTAATTTTATACTCCCATTTGGATCCTGCAGTATGCTTTCCATTTGGTAAGTCAACTACTTCCCATGTTCGGTTGTCTTCTAGTACTTTGACCTCTTGTTTCATAGTTTCTATCCATCTTACATCCTTCACAGCCTGCCTGAAGTTCTAAGGTTTACCAGACTGAAGAAGTTTTCTAGGTAGGACTGAGAGCCAGGAGTGGTTTTTTCATAAGACAAATGCTGGCTATGAGATATTTGTTGCTTGTCTTCCCATGTGCTATGTAGTCCTTCATCCAGATGGGCTCTCTAGACTCTCTAGTTGACTTCCTGACAAGAGGCTGAGATCCTTCTGCTTGTATTTTCTCAAGTGGATGATCGGTTATAGTGGGAAAAGGATTTGATGATGGAACAATTGGATGAGACAAAGTACCACCTACAGCAGATGTATCAGTAGTAGAATCCATCACATTCTCCTCTTCTATGGCTATTTCCTATACATCTGCATTTTGAGTCTATTCCTTATTAACATGATTGATCTCTGAAGTGGAAGCATCATAGTTAGGTTGTTCCAGGAAAGTATGATCCTCTGAATCAGACTCAGCGGTAGCTTGAGCAAAAAAAAAACTCTGATTCTTTGAAGACCATATCTCTACTGACAAAAAATTGTTTTGTAGCTAGTTCCATCAGGATGTACCCCTTTTTTCTCTCTGAGTATCCCATTTGCACAGCTGCCTTTTCTCTTTCTGGAAATTTATCCCCATTTTGGAATGACTATTGCATAACACAAACATCCTACAACTCATAAATGTGCAATGATTGTGGCTTGGTATGCATTATTTCATATGGACTCTTTCCTTGAACTGTTATTGAAGGCAGTCTATTTATCAAGTACACAACATTTGTAACACACATGCCCTAATACATAAAAGGCATTTTTGACTGAAACGTTATGGCCCCTGCCACATCCAAAATGTATCTATGATTTCTCTCCACAATACCATTCTATTGTGGAGTGTAGACATGGCTACTTTGATGCAGAATTCCCAAACTTTGTAATAAATCCTTGCACTGAGAGTTAAAAAACTCTGTGCCATTATCTGGTCTCAAAATTTTTACCATCTTACCAAACTGGTTCTTTACCATCAGCAGAAAATTCTTAAAGGCAACTATGTATAGTTTCAGACTTAAGTTGTAATAGATAGATCTAGACATATCTACTAAAATCATCCACGATAATTAAAAAATAATACTTCTTTTCAAAAGTATGACTTTTATAAGGCCTCCAAATCTCCATATGAACAAGAGAAAATGGAGCTTGAGCTCTGGATGTACTATTAGGAAACATCAGTCTAGTTTGTTTAGCTAATGGACAGACTAGACAATTATTCAATGACTCGTTAATTACATTCTTGCCTAGCAAAGTGATGTTCTTCATGGCTGGATGTAACGACCCGGCCGGTCATTTTGAGAGTATTAGCTTCGATTCCCTTTTTACTGCTTTATCTATTTTATTTTATGCTTATGTGACTTGCTGGGAGGATTTTTTTTTTTTGTTTCGGAGTGAATTGGGACACTTACTCCCTAAAATAGAAGCTTAAGTTCTAGGAATTTGACCGTAGTTGGAATTGTATGAAGATGAATCCAGAATGGAGTTTCGTTGGTTCTGTTATCTCCGTTGGGTGATTTTGAACTTAGGAGCGTGTCTGGATTGTGATTTGGAGGTCCGTAGCTGAATTAGGCTTGAAATGGTGGAAGTTATATTTTTGGGAAGTTTGACCAGGAGTGAACTTTTTGGTATCGAGTTCGGATTCCGATTTTGGAAGTTGGAGTAGGTCCTTAATGCCAATTATGACTGTGTGCAAAAGTTTTGGTCAATCAAACATGATTTGATAGGTTTGGTCATTGGTTGTAGAAGTTTGAAATTTTAAGGCTCATTAAGCTTGAATTGGGGTGTGATTCATATTTTTTAACGTTGTTTGATTTGATTTGAAGGCTCGACTAAGTTCGTTGCGACTTGTAGCTATATCTAGTTGAGGTCCCGGGGGCCTCGGGTGGATTCCGCATGGTTAACGGACTAGCATTGGACTTGTGAGGATTTTCTGAAACCGGGCATCATCAAGTGTAATTGCACCTACAGAGTCCCCATCGCATGTGAGCTCGCAGAAGCGAGCTAAGGGGCACAGAAGAGGTATGCAGTAGCTTGGTCTGTGGTCACATGTGCGATGTGAAGGCCGCCGAAGCAGAGTCGCTTGTGCGGAAGGATGAACGCAGAAACGGAGAGGCCTGGGAGGCTTGAGGATCACAGAAGTGGAATGGTCTCCACAGAAGAGGGCTCGCAGATATGATCCCTGGTCCATAGAAGCGGAAACCCTGACCATAAGTGGAATCCGCACCTGCAATGGTTTTTACGCAGGTACGACTGATAATCCATAGGATCGAGATCACTGGGCAGAAAAGGGCTAATTTCGAGGGTTTTATCTCATTTTGATTTTGGGGCTTTGAGAGCTCGAACTGAGGCAAAATTTGAGGGATTTTCAGAGAAAACTTTTGGATAATGATTTCTTAACTCGCTTTTGGTTATATTTGACTAATCTAACATTAATTTCATCTTCTAATTTAAGATTTGTGTTGAGAAATTTGGGGGAAGAGTTGGAAAGTTCTTCAACCGAATTTTGAGGTTTTGATTGAGATTTTTGTATCGGATTTGAGTAATTTTGGTATGGGTGGATTCTTGTTGAATGAGTGTTTATATTTTGCGACTTTTACCCGATTCTAAGACATGGGCCTGAGTCGACGTTTTAGGATAATTTCTTGCTAAAGTCTTGATTTCATTAATTAGACTAGTTTCTTATAGTTATATTATGGTATGTAATTGCTTTTGGCTAATTGAGGCCATTCGAAGTCAGAAAGTCGTAAAAAGGCATTCTTACTGATTGGTTGAGCTTGATTTGAGGTAATCGGCTTGCCTAACCTTGTGTGGGAGAAATCCTATTAGGATTTGGTACTGTTGTGACTATTCCGTGATTTGAGTGTCGTGTATGCAAGGTGACGATTGCGTACACGGGCTAATTGTTTAAAATCTGATTTTTACTAAACAGTAACTTGTTATATCTTAAATGAGTTATCCCAGTAAGTGTAGTCATCATGTTTAGCCTGATATCGCATGCCTACTTGCTTAAACTCTTAGTTGTAATTTGTGCAATATGCTTAATTGGATTACCTGTTTTTTCTTGATATGTATTCAGTCTTTAACTATAGGTTTTCTTATTGTAAATTCATTGCTCCTTAAGTTATGAGTTGTACATTTACTTTTGGGACTAAGAGAAGGTACCTCGGGAGATCCCCTATCGTATATTTAGTTTTGGGACTACGAGGTGGTACCTTGGGAGATCCCCTATCACATATTTACTTTTACGACTAGGCGGTGGTACCTCGGGAGATCCCCTGTCGCATATTTACTTTTGAGATTACGAGGTGGTACTTCGGTAGATACCCTGTCACATATTTACTTTTGGGACTACGAAGCAATACCTCAGAAGATCCTCTGTCACATATTTACTTTTGGGACTACAAGACAGTACCTCGGGAAATCCCCTGTCACATATTTACTTTTGGGACTACGAAGAGGTACCTCGGGAGATCCTATGTTGAGCATTTACTTTTGGGACTATGACGCGGTACCTGGGGAGCGCCCCCTATTGTTTATCCCTATGTGATGTGTTGTTACGTTTCTGTAACTTCTTCTTGTTAAATTTTTAGCCTTTATTATATTGCTATTTCTTCTGCCTTAGATTATTATATTCTAGTAGGGACCTGACTTGACCTAGTCACTACTCTACCCAGGTTTGTCTTGGCACTTACTGGGTACTGTTATGGTGTACTCATGCTTCTCTTCTGCACTTTTTTATGTACAAACCCAAGTACCTCTAACCAGCCCCGCTATTAGTAGAGAGTATGTGCTACTGCTATGGAGACTTTAAGATATATCTGCCAGCCCCCGCAGACCTCGGAGTCCCAATCTACCTTTACTATGTTGTCTTTTGTTATTCCTCTTAGATGTTGATGTATAGAGATAGTTAACACACTCATTAGAGCTTGTGACATGTGACTACCGGGTTTTTAGGAGATGTTTATACTCCGAGTTTTTGGTTTACTTGTACATGCCAAGCGGTAGTTTTCCAACTTTTCAGTTATTCTACAACTGTTAGGCTTATCTAGTCTTAGAGACTAGGTATCGTCATGATGTCTTACGGAGGGAGATTTGGGTCGTGACACTTGAGGAGATGGATGTCGAAGTCTTTGATGCCACAGCCTGCAATCTTCCTTTACTGCTGCAGCAACTATGCCCTATGTGTGATGTGCCTTGTTGATGTCATTGACTACTTTGAATATGTACAAGCCCATATCTCCTTATCAATCACATTCACCCTGCTACTGTAAAGGTCCTGAAACAATACAAAGTCAGGATAAAAGTTCACTGAGCAGCAAGGTTCCTTGGTTAGTTTGGAGACTGAAAGGAGGTTAAACTTGAATCTTGGAACATAAAGGACATCATGTATTGCTTCATTGCCAAATATAACAGCCTAATGAGTAAATGTAATAGGAACTCTATCTACATAAGGTAAGTGAACCATATTACTAGAAGTCTTAGTAGTATTATTGTCATTCATCAATAGATCATTGGAAGCTACTATGTGGTGAGTGGCACCAGAGTTTATAATCCACTCATCCGTATATGCTCTAGACAAGAAACTAGTAGTTATACCTGCATGTTGGCTTGACAATCAGAAGGTGCATCTTTATTTAACAGGTCAAGGATTTGTTTGTATTGTTCCTCAGTAAAGTATGGTGCCTTCCCAGTTTATTCCTCCTAATACATCACCAGCTGATGATGATCTTTGAGGATGAGCATTAGTGTTCCCAAGTACATTGTTGTCACGACCTAAAACTCATCATGTCATGATGGTGCCTATCGTGGGATTAGGCCAGCCTCAACTCAATGCAAGCCAAAACCAAAATACTAAAATCAAATCATATGCAAAAAACTTTCATCATTTTAAATAAATTGTTTAAGACATAAAAGAAAGATTCATATTACGATACAACCATCCCAAAACCAGGGTGTCACGGGTTACATGATTGTCTAGAGAAATAGCAAGTCTACTACAATGTTCACTGAATACAGCTAAAACACAACTAGAATAGAGAAGGAGGGTCAAGATCTGCGAACGTCATGCAGATACCTCAACAATCTCTCAAGCTTGTAACCTCGATCAATGATTGCCACTAGGACCGAAAGCACCTGGACCTGCACACAAGGTGTAGGGGGTAACATGAGTACACCAACTCAGTAAGTAACAAGTCCAAACTATGGACTGAAAGGTATTAACGAACTCAACCACATCGAGTGATAGAAATAACGTACAGAAACGTAGGCATGCTTTCAGTAAAATATACAGCTCAAAACAGTAAAACAGAGCAGGTCTGAGCAAGGTAAATAAGAGTAACTCTGCTATGTCTATATGCCAATGCACATGCTATATGAAATACACCATGCTGAGTTCTTTATGTGCCCACAATCTCAAATATTCATCCACTCAGTACTGTATATGGCTCACACGGCCCGGGGAAAATCCATCCCTGAGTATATACATATCTGACAGCAGTCACTTAGTACTGAGAAAGGCCAATCCAGCCTATGGAGAAGATCCATCTCCAGATGATAATAATAATAATAATAATAATCTCACAACCACTCAGTACTGCATATGGCTCGCACGGCCCAGGGAAGATCCATCCTGGAATACACACATCACTGACTATTAGTCTCTAGTACCGAGGAAAAACAGGCCAATCAGCCTCATGGAAGAAGATCCATCTCCATACCAAGGGAAGATCCATCCCTGAACATAATCAATTACGCCCACTGTGGGTGTACAGACTCTAGAGGTTCTCCTACGTCCCAAGCGCTATAACAATCCAACGAAGGTATATATAAATAATATGCTGCAGCGTGCAGCCCGATCCATAACTGTCACTCATAATTAGGCTCTCGACGTCACTCAGTCATCACTCTCCAGTTTCTCCCACGGTCTCTCAATACCATGAAAACTAGCCCGAAACAATGATATGATGTGCAAATAAATAACAACTGAGACTAAGAGGTGATATGAAATGCATGAACATGATTGAGTACATAACATCAATGGAATCGGTGAGATGACAGCAAGAAACGACCACTAGGTGTCCCGACAGTATCGGTATAAAGCCCTAGCATGATTACTAGCATGATTTATAGTCCATTTACTTCATTACATGAAGAAACACAGATATCAACAAGATAGAATAACTAATGGGTGCCATGGAATGAACCAGGTCACAATTCTCCCAGTGCACGTTGTTGATACCCAATTTTTCCCTGTTTTTTTATTATACGCAAAATACTTTAAAAATAGCATATATACGCATATATAAGTATGTCCAAGTGTTTAAATATTTTTCTTAATTTAAAAAAAAAGATCTTTTAATCAATTTATTGCCCAATTTTAGCAGTACAAAAACCAATAATTATTCCTGAAATTATCATTCTTGGTGATTAACTTACTTTATTCTCATATTTATGCTAAAACATAGCTAAGGTGAGTTTTACACATTTTTACAAATTTATAGTATTTTTAAAGCTAAATTGCATATAATTATAATTTTAGCCTATTGTAGGATTTAATGGCGTTTATAATTATAAAATTGATTCCAATATTTTTAATTTAATATTTATGTATTATTTATTAATTTAGTACCTTTAATTTTTTTTTCAGAAATCATTTTTCTATTTTTATACAATAAAAGAGGAAAAAGTGGCTATTTAAGTACTAGCCCTATTTTATTTCAATTGTAGCCCAAATCAACCC
>MDKF011043403.1:0-11128 GCA_026770625.1 Nicotiana glauca
GTCATACAGATTATCCTAACATAATTACAACACTATGCTATTCAACTTTAAATGAGCTAAATTATCAACTAATATACAAATGAAGCAGGGAAAAGCAGGGTCAACCAACAGCAAACTTAGAAGCCTTCTCCATTTGATTCAATCCATTTAACTACATGTTATCAGGAGTTTAAACTTGTACATGGATAATGGAAATAGGTATAGAGGAATGGTCAGCAACAGCAACACAACAACAATAACAACAACAACCAACAACAGCCCAGTAATAGATAAAAAAACCAGTAAAATTCCAGCAGCAACAAAATGAAGAGAAATAACAGTCCAGAAATGACCAGCACCAATTGTAAAACCCACAGCAATACCAACTTCAAAAAACATAAATACACCCAAACCAAAGACCAAACTGTTTGTAAAACTTGACAGCAACAATCACTACCCAAATAGACCCCAAATGAGCTTGACTGAAGCTAGAACTCAATGGAACAATTCCCACTTATACACTCAAACAGACTGGTCTTAAGCTTTTCAAAAGAAGTTCTCTCTTAGATTGATTAAGGAAGAACACACAAGGCTGATTTCAAAAAAGCTCTAAGGATGCTCTCTCAGATGGTATTCTTCTCAAAACTCTATATGTATCAATGTATTCCACGCTTATGGTCTTAGCTCTTAGAATCTCAAGAAGTCCCCTTATTTCCCTAGGCTCTCAGAAATGTGTACCCTAAAACTCTCTCTTAAAATCTGTCTTTTACTGATCAAAAGAACCCCAGACCACTGAAAAATTCCCCTTTCTGATTCTGTTTTCCAGCCTTTTAATAGGCATTCAATTATTGCATCCTCCACTTTCAATTCTACTTTTCCTTTCTTAATTAACCCATTATCTTAGTGCCTTTTTATTATTCAATAATGCCCATTTTTAGTCCTTAAAACCAGCAAGTGTTGTCTCCACTACTATTTGTCTTTCTAACTTTTAATCCCACTTAGAATTGTCTTCTAATCAGTCCTTCAGCAGCCTCTAATCTACCCCCCTGATTTCAATAATTCCCCAAACTAACCCCCCTGAACTACCCATGATTTATTATTTTCCTACTCAGCTATAACCAAATCCCCTATCAACTCAAACGATTAAGGCTAAATACTGAATTTAAATCGAAATCATGTTAACACTACACAGAACTCGACAGAATCCTTTAATCTGAATTAAAATCACATTGATACTCAACAAGGTTGTATTCAATCAGAACAAACATTTAGACTCAATTCATGAAACTCAAATTACAATTCATGTTCGAAACTCGAATCGGGTTAGATAACACCAAAACAGAGATGAAAGTTCAGGAAACAAACTAACACGATTCTGAACTAAACAAAGTGTATGAACACTATAATATACTCTGAACGAAAAATAAACTGAACTCATATACAATGATGAACAACAAAGAGAAGGAAAACAAACATCACACAAAATGAAACCATTTGAACCAATAATAAACAACAGACAATTATAGGAGTAGTCATGGTTTTATACAAAACATGATTGACACTGACTTATTCGAATTTTTTAGGAAAACAAAGAAGAAACAGAGTAAGCATCTAAACAAACAAAAATAAGAAAAGAGTAGAGGATGAATTTACTGAACAAAACTAATAGAAAAAGGAAATAAAAATGAAAACCTACCAGTCAAACGGGGCCTGGGTTCGAACTTTTGATGTCTTTTGGGCTTGGGGCCAATATGGACCCTAGTCGAGTGTTCTCGAACGAGAGCACTCAACTAAGGTCTATTTTGACCTCAGTCTCTGAACCAGCTTCAGACCATTACTCGAAGGCATTTGTTCGAGACTCACCAACAGCGTTTGAGGGAAACTGGCTAGGGATTAAGGAAGAGGGAGTCATGGTGGTCAACTGGTGTTGATTTGGGAAGGTTTGGAGGTGGCGCCGCCACCAAGGGATTTTGTGGCGGCGCTAGGGTTCTTGACTATAATTCGATATTCGAGGAAGGGGGTTAGGATTCGAAGGAAACTAAGGTTGGTTTTGGTATGAGGGAGGTTCAGGGGTCAAGGGGTGTGAGTCTGGTGGCAATCGAAAAAACTAGGGTTGGGGGCCAGTTCTTTGATCTAAGATTCGAAGAACTGGGGAATGATTCGAAGAAAACTGATAGGATGGTTGGAATGGGGAGGTTGTGGTGTTTCAGTGGTGTAAAGATGGAGCTGTTCGGACCACCGGAACCGCCGTGAGACGATTTCCGGTGGGCGGAGTACGGTGGTTGGGGGCGGAGGAAGCTGGTCCTGACTCTGAAGCTTAGGGACGATGAGGGGAGGGGTTGGATTAGGGGGGTTGGGTTGTTGGGGAAAATATATACCGGGGTGGTCTTTTGATCATGGCCGTAAGATCAATCAAGATTAATGGCCTGGATCTCTCACTTAAGAAAAATGACGTCGTTTGGTTAAATGAGACCAGGTTGGTCTTTGGATGGAATGGGTCGGGTAAGGGAACGGGTAGGGGAGGTGGAACGTGAACCGTAGGATCATGCAAGATCAACGACTGGGATTACTTGGCCATGAAACGGTGTCGTTTGGGCGTCTGTATGGCCAGGCAAGTTGGATTGGGTCGTTTGGTATTTACTTTGGGCTTGGCTTTAATTTAAATTGGCCCATTCCGAGTTTGCTCTCCATTTTTGTTCCTTTCTATTTATTTTAACCCTATTTTAAAACCAAAATCCTAGATTAAATCATAAAATCAAAAATTGACTTAAAATACTAATTAACTCTTAATAATATTTATCACACATAATTAAACACTAATTGAAATAAAATCACACAATTTGACATTAAATGATAAAAATGCAATAATACATATTTTTTGTGATTTTTCATTTTTGTACAATTAAATCTAAAAAACAAACTTAATTACTCCTAATTGTACAATTAAATCTAAAAATGTAAATGCGACATATTTTTGTATTTTCATCGATTTAAACAAATAGACATGCACACGCAAAAGCAAACAATAAAAGAAAAATAACACAAAATCCACAAAATTGCAAATAACACAAAAATTATTTTATTTTGAATTTTTGGGAGTAATTCTCATATAGGGCAAAAATCACGTGCTCACAGCTGCCCCTCTTTGCCTGGAAACACGAAGAGTTTTCGTGCAAAGATAAAGTGAGAGGATACGAGCAATTTTTGCCCGTTAGAATACTCCGTGTGAAGCATTTTGAAAAGATTTGACCGAACCTTTGCTTCAAAAGGTCTCCTACATATCCCTGGCCAAAAGGGAATCAGGTCAATGTAGTTCGGGAGGTTTTGGTAGCTGGGACTACCATGAAGCTGTGATCTTGCTGTTACTGTTGCTGCTACTGCTACTTACTGACCTCCTTATTACACCATGCTAAAAGAAAACAAGAAGCTAGACTAAACTAGGAATTACAAAATCTTATCTATCTTCAAACTTGCTCTTCCACTGTTCCTGGTGGCCTTGTTTCCTCTGATATTTCTTTATTTTCTGACTCGACTTGTGGTCTTCCTTCTGATTTTCTGTAGCGGGGATATTTTGTTGTCACCCTCCGCATTACTGACTTCTGACTTGCACTTGAATGTACTCCTCTGTTATATGGGCGGGCTCCCAACTTCAAGACTTGAAATGTAAAGACTGAAATGTATTCCTCTGTTATATGGGCGGGCTCCCAACTTCAGGACTTGAAATTTAAAGACTGAAATGTATTCCTCTGTTATATGGGCGGGCTCCCAACTTCAAAACTTGAAATTTAAAGATTGAAATGATTACCATCTTAGGTGAAAGTTTTCAACAGACTAAGATTTCTTCTGTTATCTTAGGAGAAAGATTCATCGGACTAAGATTTTGTATCTAGGAGATAATTCATCAGACTAGGTCCATTTTTGCGTGATCTCAGGAGAAAGATTCATCGGACTGAGATTTTGACTCTAGGAGATAATTCATCAGACTAGGTCCATTTTTGTGTGATCACTTAACTTAAAATGTAAAGACTGAAATGTATTCCTCTGTTATATGGGCGGGCTCCCAACTTCAAACAATATCTTGAAAATAAATGTCATTCCCCTTTTGTTATCTATCTAGGTCTTTTCGGCTGTTGCCTTCACTTCTTTGTTGTTACCTTTTCTAAGTCTTTCCAATCGACTTCTTATTATCTTGAAAAAAATTTCATCGCACTAAGATTTTCTTTATATCTTGGGAAAAATTCATCGGACTAAGATTTTTCTCTTAGGAAAGATAATTCATCAGACTAAGATTTTTATCTTAGGAGAAACAATTCATCAGACTAAGATTTTTCATCTTAAGAGAAACAATTCATCAGACTAAGATTTTTTCATCTTAAGAGAGAAATTCATCGGACTAAGATTTTTCATCTTAGGAGAAACAATTCATCAGATTAAGATGTTTATCTTAGAAGAAACAATTCATCAGACTAAGATTTTTCATCTTAGGAGAAACAATTCATCAGACTAAGATTTTTCTCTTAGGAGAAATAATTCATCAGACTAAGATTTTTCATCTTAGGAGAGATAATTCATCAGACTAAGATTTTTATCTTAGAAGAAACAATTCATCAGACTAAGATTTTTATCTTACGAGAAATAATTCATCAGACTAAGATTCTTCATCTTAGGAGAGATAATTCATCAGACTAAGATTTTTATCTTAGGAGAAATAATTCATCAGACTAAGATTTTTTATTTTAGGAGAGATAATTCATCAGACTAAGATTTTTCATCTTAGGAGAGATAATTCATCAGACTAAGATTTTTATCATAGGAGAAACAATTCATCAGACTAAGATTTTTCATCTTTGGAGAGATAATTCATCAGACTAAGATTTTTATCTTAGGAGAAACAATTCATCAGACTAAGATTTTTATCTTAGGAGAGATAATTCATCAGACTATGATTTTTATCTTAGGAGAAGCAATTCATCAGACTAAGATTTTTATCTTAGGAGAAACAATTCATCAGACTAAGATTTTTTCATCTTAGGAGAGAAATTTATCAGACTAAGATTTTTTCATCTTAGGAGAGAAATTTATCGGACTAAGATTTTTCATCTTAAGAGAAACAATTCATCAGACTAAGATGTTTATCTTAGGAGAAACAATTCATCAGACTAAGATTTTTCATCTTAGGAGAGATAATTCATCAGACTAAGATTTTTATCTTAGGAGAAATAATTCATCAGACTAAGATTTTTCATCTTAGGAGAGATAATTCATCAGACTAAGATTTTTCATCTTAGGAGAGATAATTCATCAGACTAATATTTTTATCTTAGGAGAAACAATTCATCAGACTAAGATTTTTCATCTTAGGAGAGATAATTCATCAGACTGAGATTTTTATCTTAGGAGAAACAATTCATCAGACTAAGATTTTTCATCTTAGGAGAGTTAATTCATCAGGCTAATATTTTTATCTTAGGAGAGATAATTCATCAGACTAAGATTTTTATCTTAGGAGAGATAATTCATCAGACTATGATTTTTATCTTAGGAGAAACAATTCATCAGACTAAGATTTTTAATCTTAGGAGAAACTGTTCATCAGACTAAGATTTTTCATCTTAGGAGAGATAATTCATCAGACTAAGATTTTTATCTTAGGAGAAACAATTCATCAGACTAATATTTTTATCTTAGGAAAAAATTTGCACTGCTTTGTTCCTTATCTACATTCGTGTTGCCATTCTTCCTCTTTGCAACCATTTCCTTCTTACTTGAATTATCTTTCTTCCAGAACTGCTTCCTTTAAAACTAAACTCGTGTTGTCTTCCCTCGAAACTGCTGGGGATAACACTACCGGGGAATTAATTACTTACCTGCTGGGGAAATCTCCTTCCTTCCCCTTCTTTTTTTTTTCAAAACTACTTCCTTCAAAAAAATTTAATTTCTTTCAGCATTGTTGGGATAAAAAATGTTATCAGCCAGGGATAATGCTATTGAGGATAACACTGCTTGGGATGACACTGGCTTCTTGCTTTTTCTGAACACAAGTTTCATCCTTTTTGTCCTGTCCGCTGGGGATACAACTCCCTTCATTAAAACTTGTTATTTTCCTTCTTTCAACATTGCTGGGGATAACACTGGTTCTAAGCCCACTTCCCTGGTGTTATCTTTCTTCTTCCCCAAGTGGATACCTGACTTCCAGAAAATTTTCCAAATGAAAGGAAAATTTTCTGCCCCAGTTTGATAATCTTCCTCGTGGCATGCCTTTCCGCCATCAATGCCATTTCCTTTTCCTACTTCAAATCAAAGAAAATTTGTTAGTTTAAAATGTGGTGGTTGGTTGTGATGTTCCTGCTGGGATGGTTCTCCTTCTCTCCTTCCCTGCTTTGCGTTCCATTACACTATTAAAACTTGTTGGGGATGATGTTATTTGCTAGTCTTAGAACGACTTGTCCTGCTTTGCGTCGTCTGACCATCTTGAGCTTTGGCCGATACCTTCCACCCTTCTTGATGATTCCTTATTCACAAACCTTTCAACCATTGTTTTCCGCTTGTATATTGACCCCCCCACATTTCCTGTGACAGCTGACCCCGCTTGAGGATTTTGCATGTTTTACTGATGAACCACTTTCTTCGTTTATCCGTGTCACTGAAAATAACTTTTATGCTGGGGATATCCTTCTTGATACTGATCCATCCATTTGCCAATCTCCTCTTGCTGGGGAATGTCCTTCTTGACACTGGCCTTGCACTTGTTCCTTCCTGACTCATACCACTCAGATGCACTAGTCAGATCTTGTCTTGTATAATTGGAAAGCTGATGGCAGATTTTGAAGTCATTTCTCACTTGTTTCGACCAAACAGACTGTTGGGGAATTTTTGATGAAAGGAGACAGATAAAGGGAACAGAATAAAATACAGAAGAAAGAGAGGACTCCTAGCAAGGAAAACTGTAAAGTAAAAACCTATCTGACATGGACATCAACTCTAATGGCCATGACATGCACATGTAGCCTATCCTCCGTCGTTACTCGCCTTTCACAATCTTTGTCTGGTGATTTCCCATCTGATTCTCACCCTTATTCGACTTGTAATGCCCGCAGGTTTTCACTATCAAGTCTCTCTCATTTTGATTTCTCTCAGCTTACAATTGCCTCATGGTGCTTGTGAAGGTTTTCACCAATAAGACTCTCTCGTTTGTATTACTTTTCAACTGGGGATTGGGGTGTTACCGCTAAGACTATCTCATATTTCTTTCCTACTGGGGATCAGAGTTTTATGCTCGCCGATAAGACTCTCTCATTTGCCTGACTTGGCCTCTTTTGAAGACTGATCGGAAGGTCTTTCATTGGACCGTAATGTGGGATTTTGGATAGGGCTAGAAATAAATATTTAAAGGCTCAAAACAAAACAACTTCGGGTTCAAAATTACAACCTTCGGAACTAAATTTATTTAAAATAAACATAATCTTTTGCCTCAGTTTCTTCCTTGGGGATTTTTTTGATTTTTTATTTACACTATGACCGAGCTGTGAAGCGCCTACATATCCTCTTTGAGGAATCAGGTCAAACGTAGTTCCCAACTGATTTCCTTGTCACTTATTACTAATTTTCTTTTCTTTTTCTCTTTTCTTATCTCTCTTTTTTGTTGTTTTTTGTTGTTTTCTTTTTTTTTTCTTCTTTATCTTCCATGTTTGTGCTTCTAATTTTTGCTACTAATTTCGAAGGAGGGATATGAAAGAAAACAAATAAATCTCAAAGGGTTGACGAAGGATAAAATATTTGGGTAGCAGAATAAAATGCCTTCGTCATTCCAATCTTCAAAACATACCAAGTGCAAGCAACACGGTTAACGTTCGTCATATCTTTAAAGAACTGTTGGGCAACACTCTCATTTTCATTATCATGAACGACCCCTGTCAATTTAGCCAATCTTGCCTTTAACGGTTTTCTTTTTACTTGCCCCAGTTTTATATGGATCGGGCCTCAAACCGTTCTTATTTCCTTTAAAAGTCTCGGTCACCTTCCAATTGCTTCATGATTAACTTTTAAGATTAGGCCAACTATGTGCGCATGTCATGTCACTAGAATCGACGTTCGAACATAGGACACAACAAAATGATAAAAGAACTAAACAAAGAAGATGACTGGAAATAATAAAAGACCGGAATTTGCATTAGACTATCGGTGAACGGTTCGAGCAAACAACACAAACAAAACAAACCAGAGTACAACCCTGAAACAAACCTGGACAAAACTAAGCAAACCGCTATGACAGAATGGAAGGATAAAAGGGTTTGACACAAGACAATATCCGGATCACAACCCTAAAATAAACCGGACAAGAGAAATGACAACAAAATAAATCACCAAAGCTCTACTCTGGCTAACCAAGGAATGGAGCATCTTCCCAATCACCAAGCACGACATCCTAGCCAACGGGTTCTGTCTCAACAATACCAGGAACTTTGGCTGGTGTCTGCTGCATCCGGATTTTGCACACCAATGTCACTTGCATCAACAAGCTCCTGGATTGCTTTCTTCAGCTTCCAACATTTCTCTATATCATGTCCCGGGGCACCAGAGCAATATACGCACTTTTGAGAAAAGTCACATTTCTTTGACAGCAGGTTTGGCATTTTTATCTGGATTGGTTTCAACATGCCCGAGTGCTTCAACTTCTGAAACAAACTGGCATATGACGCTCCAACAGGTGTGAGAGCCTTTTCTCATTTCAGCAACCTCTCGTTCCTAAATGCCTGATTTGGCCTAAAACCTGACCCAGGGGGTTTCTGGTATGCTCGTGGGGGTGGATAGGCATTTCGTGGAGCTGGGTACTTGGAAAGTGAAGCATGTCTTTGGGAGTCCCTTGGAGAGAAGTAGCATTGGGGAGGGGAGTAACGTTGGGAGAACATAGCTGGATGACGAGTGATGGAGCTACTCGGGTGTCTGGGAAAGCTGTGATAGGCGGATAGATATGGAGAGTGTGGGGAATCACCTGACATTGTGTTCAGTGTTTGGGTAAGGACAGAGTCCAGGAAGCTAGGTGGTGGCGGGGGTGGTGCTTTCCCAACCATCCATGCCTGATACATGTCTTCCACATGCTGTCTTAACATTTTCACTTCTTCTGCCAACCCGTTGTTCTGTTCAACCAGCTGTTGTCGGGCATCGGTACCAACCCACTCACTTTTGTTATTTTCTGTCACTACTCGGCCTTTGTGTTGCAGGGAAGATTTACTCAGAAACGCAACCAACCACCTTTCTTCACAATTCAAAACATGTTAGAATGGACTCAGTCAGTCCTTATTATTATCAACATTTTTTGCTTCCTTTTTTCCATTTTTTTTAAATTTTTTTTTATACATATATGGTTGTGATCGAATCTTATGGAGATTGCCTACGTATCATGACCCCGCATGAATCAGACCGTGCGTAGTTCGTGCCGATAAAAGGTAGACAACAATGAAACATTTTTTGGAATTTTCAATAAAACCGACTGGGTTTCAAAGGTTTAAAGATGACCTACAAAATCAAACAACTCACATATTCTAATCAAAAGAAATATGAATTAAAAAAACAGACTAACAGATTCCTTCCCACATATGCCAATCCTAACCAAATGGCTATTTTTGCAAACGTGGCCCCTTCACATGAATTTTGAAGCCGGGAAGGATTATTTTATAAACTTGTTCGTTCTTTTACGAAAATAGCTTTTCGACAACTCTAAGGCGATCTTAGCAAGAACTGTTTAAGACGTCGTCGAAGCTGGCTCGGCTTATTTTGACCAAAAATCCACATGGTATTCACTTGCCCACTGACTCTTTTTCTTGTTTTTTCAAATTAAACTACGAGACCTGGTTTTGCAAACACGTCCTTTCAGCACCTCGGGGACAAAGATTTTAAGGCTGTGTTAGCTAACCGACCAAAATCCTAAAAATGACCAAAGGTGGCTGTTTATGCAAAATTAACCTTCCGGCGTCCCTTTCGGGAACATTCGGATATTTTTGACAAGAGCGGCCTCACCCGACTTATTTATGACAAAAATTAAAATTTGACATTTTTTTGGCTATTTTGCAAAAGGGAAGGTTGGACCCGATGAGGGTTGCCTACGTATCTCACACCCTGTGAGAATCAAACCGGTGTAGTTCGCCAGATAAACAGTAAACCACAACAAAATTTTTTTTTCAAATCATTGGCAAATAAAACGAATTATTTTTTTTCATTTTAAAACACAAACTATTTTTTTTTTTGAAAACCAAATCACATTTTTTCCTTTATTGGCAAATGAAGCTGAGTATTTTTGAAGATATTTTTTTTTCAGTGGAAAATAAAACAAACTATTTTTTTTCTTTCATTTTTTCTAAAAATCCTATAGAGTCTCGGCACTACTTACATTGCTATTTTCAAAACTAGTGGTTAACTCTCTTAACCCTCTACACTGCTATTTCTCTCTTCCTTCTTTTTGTTGTTTTTTTTTCAATTTTTCCCAATACTCAAAAACCGGTCAACATGCCAGTCCGAAGCAAATAAATGCACAAGTAGCAAGTAAAATGCATCAGGATGGTCTTTTTTATTTTGGGTACACCTGTCCTAGACAGACCCAACCCCTGTATTGAGTCTCCTAAGTCAAATGCACATGATGCAAACAAACGTTCCTACTAGAGATCCGGCATGAAGTCAAGTTATTCTAGATCTCAAAACCCGGGTTTATTGTTCTAGACCTGGCTTACCCGAGCGAACAACTCGAGCCGAGGATGGGAACTGCGTACTGGTAACCAAAAGATCATTCGGTTTTGCAACTCCTCCGAATCCTCGTTCTATTTTGGGATATGACACTAACAGAAAGAAGTCACGACCAGCGTGCACTCCTCAGGAGAAAGAAGAGAAGGGTTTCGGCATAATTTATATACAGTTCAAAAAATATCAAAGCGATAATAGCAACACTTAGCACATCAGGCCTAAACATGTAACAAAATCAGATAATATACAAGCCAAATACAACAAATATACCAAGCTCGAATTCTGAACGCTGAACCAGAAGTTCTGGGTTTTGCCCCCAGCAGAGTCTCCAGAGCTGTCACACCTCCTCTTTCTTACTACACCCCCGGAAAAAGGCGTAGTAAAGGGAGTTTTTCCAATTAAAGGACAATCAAAA
>MU718612.1:0-12849 GCA_026770625.1 Nicotiana glauca
CAATTCGAACGAGAAGTCCTAAAGGCAGGATTTCTAATGCACATAAGAATTCCTAAAAACATGATTTCTAATATGCCAATGCAGTGATGACACATTTTTGGTTTGTTGTTAACTGCTTATTGATTATTAACTGATCATGGTTACAAGGTGAGCGTAATGATAGAATGAAAATAAGGAACCTAAAGCAGGATTTCTAATAAATGAGATACATGACCTATACATGTTGTCTATTGAATAAATAATAGATAGAATCTTATAAGCATGTTTTCTACCCATGATTTCTACTAAGTATGCATAACTCTCCCCCATATTCACTATTTACCCCAATTGTCTGTTTACAAAATTATTACAAACCAATAGCATCTGAATTACAATATAAAAAAATAAGAAGCTACGCTATAGGGAGCCTTCAATCAGACCCAATCTTCCAACCTCAAACCCTTCGAGTTCACAATCTTTTCCATGGTCCAGGTGCGGCAAAGCTCCCTAAGGCCCCCATTAGGTCCCTGGACAATACCAACACCTAGACAATTTAAAAAATTGCAGGATATGTGTAGTGGAATGCCAACCTTGTGTGTCAAAATTCAGTGGGTACTCAGAGGTACCCAAAACAATACACATATGAAGGGGACATAGCCTATTTCCTAAGAGTAGTGAGAGTGCTTGGTATGATTTTTAAAAGGAATTGAGTTTGAAAAAAAAACAGTTTGAAAATGATCCAACAAGAACCATTTTTTTGAAAGAAAATAATAGAAGAGTGTAATAGTCTTGAAAGGGAGGTGAGTAGAGCAATCTCAGAACTAAAATATCACACATGGTTCAGGGAAGCAAACACAAACAGGGGAAAGGGGAAATGGGGACAAGTAATTCACATGTAAGGATAGATTTGCACACACGCAGACATCAAAGAAAGCATAGCAAGGCTTGAGCAGTCATAACACATCATAAAGTGTTCATGCCAAGGGCTTAACAGCCTTAAATTGAGGGATGCCAAACAAACTCACACATTATGCTCAGGGAAGGGGTTCAGGATTACTTAATAGCTAGGGAGGTCATCATTACATGCTGATAATGCACTGGGAGTTAGGAAAAGTTGTAGAAAACAAGTAAGGGAAATAGTAGACATGCTGAATTGAGGAAAGGGTAATCACATCAATGAACTAGCAAGGAGGCATGCTAATTACACTGTAAACAGTAGAACCATAAATGAAATAATAGGAAGTGCAATATGAATAAAAACATGTTGCTTTTGGTTGTTGTAAATCAAATAAAAGACATACAAGTAAGAGAGCAAAAGTAGAATATAAAGACAAATGAGTGACCTATATTAGCCTTGGGTTTCAGTGGCTAATAACAAGCAGGAGCAGAGTATAGCAATAGAGCAGAAGAGCAAGAGAGAATGCAGATTTTAAAGTATTTAGTGATATGTAAGTCAGAAGACCCTTTTTCTTTTTGTAAAGACCTAGGGGATTTATAGTTGAGAGTAGGGGTGAAATAAGGTAAAAATCACAGAATTATGTTATTTAAAGAACTCGAAATCAATTAATCAAAGAATCAAGGAAGTACTCCCATTAATTAAGGGAATCAAAATCAAACAAAGAGATTCAGCAGCATATAAGGCAAGTAGGGGAAAATCAGTGTAAAATTAAATAAGGGAAGGAATCAAGACTCAGTACCGCACCTAATAGCCAATTAAGACCAAATTCAATAAAATCCTAATTAAGGAAAGGCTTAAAAGAATAGAGTACTATAGCAAATAAGGTAACAAGACCAATTAATTCAAATGGTCAAGTAGAATGCTAGGTTTAAAAGAAAGTTCTTTGAATTACTAATCAATCAAGGAAAATCAGAATCGATCATGTGAAGTCATGATTCTGCATTTTTATCATATAAATAAAGGTGAATGAACATAAGTAGCGAGCCAAAATTAGCTATATAGATAGAAGGGGAACAAGATAAAAGCAAACACAATCACTTAGAGGTTAGTGGAAACAAACAAGTCATACTCGAAGCACGGTGATCATGAAACATTAACATGAGTCAAGAAAATAGGCTAGCAGACAGAACCAAAGTAAGAAAAATCAGGCTGATACACGAAGAAACAAACTAACACATAGAGACAAGGCAAATGAAATTAGTCTAACACGCATAACCAAGGCAAAGAGACATACCAACACCCTTAATCAAACAAGTAAACCTTTTAGAAATTAGGGTTTCTTAGCAGAGTCAAATTAAAAGAGTAAGAGCATAGAAATTAGTCAGAATGAACAAAAAAGAGGTTTTTAACCATAAAGAGAATCAGTCAAAGCATGCATAAAGACATCTAAGAAAACCATAATTTTCAAGGAGAGTAAAAAAAAATGATTCAAAGTAAAAGGTTTTTCCGAATGAACTCGAAAATAAGCAGAACGTAGAGGAAAATACGAAAATATCATGAGAATAACACTATTTTGAGAGGTTCAGGAGAGAGCTGGGGTTTCAAAAGGGGAAACCTCAATAGAAGTGGAGAAACCCTATTGAAACCTCATAGATAGTAACAGATGGGGTGTGATTTCACCTGAAATCATACCGGAAAACCCGCAAATGGCAGAACCTGGAACCCTAGGTCTCAATCACCATAGTCCATAATCCTCGAAGGTCCCAGAGGCATTGCACAGGATGGTGAGAGGCCCATCGGAGCCCCAAGGTTGAAGGAAGGTGGCCGGAAACAGACTAGGTGAAGCCTTCAGGGACTGATTCGCATAGTGGGGGTTTTGGGGTTTCTAAAAAATAATTAGAACCGCGATCTCGTACTAAATAAAACAACTTTCACTTTCCATAACAGATTCCTTCTTTGTTACCGAGGTTGACCCCTAAGCCATAATGTCTCAAAACGTGGTCTAAGGTGTCATGGCGGTTAATGGTCAAATAGGGTGTGATTGGAGGTCGCCGGAGAGGCGGTGGAGTTCATCGTAGAAGAAGAGAGAACCAGAAAGTTCTAGAGAGAGGGGATAAGGAGAGACGATATAGAGAGAGAGGGTCTCGGAGAAAGTGAGGGGTTTTGGGGGGCTAGTTTAGATTTAATTAGGGTAATTAAATCCGGACCGTTGATTTTATTTGATCAACGGCTTAGCTTAAAACGGATTGGACCGGGTTGTTTTGGAGATTGGGCTGGGTTGGCTTAAAATAGGGTATTGGGCCATTCAAAAAATCTGATAGGGGTGTGACCAATTTGGCTATAATTGAAATAAATAAGGTTGTTTGTTAAATAGCCAATTTTTCCCTTTTATTATTTTATACAATAGCAATAATAATTTTAAAAATAAATTAAAAGCACTAAACTAATTCATAATATATAAATGTTAATCCAAAAATACTGGAAATAATTTTATAATTGCAAAACGCTATTAATCGTAATATAGGATATAATTGCAATTTTATGCAATTTAGCTTAAAAATATCAAATAACTTTTTAAAAATATGCAAAAAATCCCCTTAATTATATCCTTAGTATAAACATGAGAGTGAAATAAATCATTCACCAAAAATATTAGTTTGGGAATAATTATTGAATTTTATAATATAAAACTAGACAATAAACAGATTTTAAAAATCTTTCAAAAATAAAGAAAAATATCAAAACTTTTGGGCATGCTTATATGTGCATGTACATGCTATTTTGATAATATTTTAAGTATAAAATATATGTAGGAAAAAATTGGGTATCAACAGTATTCTCTACTATGGTTATTCCTCGTGAACTAGTTTTACCGTTTCTTTGTAATTTAAAGTTCTTGATTTGACTTACTTACTGTACTTTTTATTATTGTCATTGTTGTTGCTGTACTTGTTGTGGTGATGCACGAGGTTTCTACCGTGCTATAACTGTTATCTCTATTGGTTGCGCTACATATTTACTTTGGGACTACGAAACGATATTCCGAGAGATTCCCCTATTCTGCATGTTTACTTTAGGACTACGAAACGGTATTATAGGAGATCCCCCTTTTCTACCTATTTACTTAGGGACTACGGAACGGTATTCCTGGAGAGCCCCCCTGTTCTGCATATTTACTTTGGGACTACGGAACGGTATTCCGGGAGATCACCCTGCATATTTACTTTGGGACTACGGAACGGTATTCCGGGAGATCCTCCTGAAAACATTCTACGTACTATCCATTCTTTTCCTTATGCTTACTAGCTGGTATGAACTATGTTACTACACTTGCACAAGCATACACGTAGCTACGCCTTCTTATCAGATAAGAGGTTTTCTTGATATTGTTGAGTATTGATGCACACCCTTGTTTACTCAACTTTTATGTGGGAGCGAATCTATTTGGCACGTGAGTTGTTAGCATGTTTATGATGTGTGATGAGGACACAAGATGTCAAGGGTTAGGGTTCAGGTATTGAGACCCATGAGTTGTAATCTGTCCAAGGTTCGGTATTTCATGGAGTTTGTTGACTAAGACCTAATGTGAGAACTGCCATAATTGCTGAGTTATTACTTATCATTGTTGTATTTGTATTTTTAGATTTGGGTTGTGTTGTGTTTCCATTCACTCTTCTGTGTTACTATTATGGTGTTCCGTTGTTACTTGTTGTTTCTTTCTTATTGCAAATTTCTGTATCATTAGTCATATTGCGTAGTCTTTATGTAGAAATCATACATCATTGTTCCTATACTCATACTTGTTCAGTTTATTAGACCAGTAGGTGTCTTGACTGTTCCTCATCACTACTCCACCGAGGATAGTCTTGATACTTACTAGGCACTGCTGTGGTGTGCTCATTCTACACTTCTGTACATTTTTGTACCGATCCAGGTATTGGATCACTAGTAGCTATGCGGACTGTTGCTGTGGAGACTCAAGGTAAACCTGTTGTTGCGTTTGCAAGCTTCGGAGTCACCTTCTTATTTTTTTTACATTGTTCACTCTTATTTCGAGATAGTTGTATTTTAGAGATTTTCTAGCAAACTCTGTAGAGCTTATGAATTGTACTACTGGTTTTGGGAAATTTCAAACTCTGTAAATATTTCTATATCGAGATTGTCATGTTTTCTTTACTATTGTTGATGTTCTATAAATGTTATTGTCCTCAAGACTAGGTGCCATCATGATACCTAACGACGAGGAAATTGGGTCGTGACAAGTTGGTATCAGAGCTCTATATTCATAGGTACTACGAGTCATAAGCGAGTTTAGTAAAGTCTTGGGGAACGATACGGAGACTTATGTACCTATCTTTGAGAGGCTACAGAACTATTAGCACAATCTCACTTCCTCCATTCCTATCGTGCGAGCTTATTGATCTCAGAGTTTGAACTTTTATGATTCCATTCTCTCACAAATGGTGAGGACACGAGCTCCAATTATCGATGGCACTGCTCCCAGAGTAAGTGCTGCCAGAGGCAGAGGTAGAGGCCGACGAGGAGTACGTGCCACAACTAGAGCACCAACTAAACAGCAGTTGAGGAGCTGCCAGTAGCTCCAGTTGAGGGGCATGTATGGAGGCGCCTGTTGTTACCCCTGGACTTCAAGAGACTTTAGCACAGTTCTTGAGCATGTTTCGTATATTGGCTCAAGCGGGGTTTATTCCGGTTGCACCAGTTACTTCACAGATTGAGGGAGGGGCTCAGACTCCCGCCACCTACACTCCAGAGCAGCAGGTTCCAGGTGTCATGGTGACACATCATGTGGTTCCAGTTCAGCCTATGGTCAGGGAAATAACATCCGAGGAAGAGAAACTTAGATTTGCAGGGTTCAAGAAATATGAACCTCCTACATTCAGTGGTTTGGCATCAAAGAGCATACGAGGTTTTATAGAGGAGTGCCATCGCATTTTCTATGGGTATTGTCGAGGCGAGTGGGGTTGCTTTTACTATGTTCCAACTTAAGGGAACGGCTTATCAATGGTGGCGGGCATATGAGTTGGGTAGCTCGGCAGATGCAACTTCACTTACATGGGTTTAGTTTTCAGAGATGTTCTTAAGAAAGTTTGTACCTAAGTCCTTTTGGGATGCATGGCGCACGGAGTTTGAGAAGTTGCACTAGGGCACTATGTCAGTATTAGATTATGCTGTTAGATTTAGTGATTTGGCCAGACATGCACCTGCCTTGGTCTCTACAGTTAGAGAGCGAGCCTATAGATTCATTGAGGTGCTTAGGCATAATATTCAGTTCAGCATAGCTGGGGAGTTGGAGTCAGATGTTTCCATTAAGCAGGTGGTTGGGATTGCTCGTCGGTTAGAGGGCATGTGGGATCAGGAGCGAGAGGACGGAAGAGATCAAGAGACAGTACAGGGAGGCAAGGAGGCCTCATATACCGGAGAGAACTACTGGTCCTCATTATGGAGGCAGGGTGCAACATTGTAGAGGTTTCGTGGGTCAGCCAGTTCAGTTTGCACTTCAAGCTTCACATAGTGATTTAGGTGTTCATGGGTCTCAAAGTACCTGTACTCCAAAGTTCACACAACTACGTCAGTAGAGAGGTTGCTTTGAGTGTGTAGATACTAGCCACATGGTGAGAGATTCTCCCATATTTCGGACAGATGTGTCACAACGAGGTACTCAGGCGAGTGGAGGGTGCCCAAGAGGGAGAGTCCCGGTCCGTTGATGTGTTTCATATAGTTGGCTTGAGGCCACTGTGCTAGATGATGTCATACATATATGATTTTTATTTTTTAATAGAGGAGCAACATCCGTATTTCATTATAGTTCTGTTTATCGGGGTGAGTTCCCCTATTTGTTGCTCCACTTATGGTTGCGTTTCATGATTTGCACTCTATTTATGTGTTGCCCTGTTGGGAGGTTCTATGAGTGATAGCCTGTGTCTATCGTCTGTTTTTATTCATTTTTGAGAGTTATGAGACTAGTAGTAAATTCATGTTGTCTATTATGGTATTGTAATTTTGTTGACGGAATTGATCTAGTGAAAGGTTCCATCTGGTTTGATGTATACCCTACTTTTGATGTGATTCCTGATTATTTTTGGTTATTAACTGTGATTTTTATGCTCCAGCAGTGTGGGAGCCAATACATGTTGTAATTTTATTGATGGAATTGATCTAGTGAAAGGTTCCAGCTGGTTTGATGTATACCCTACTTGTGATTCAAAGTTGAGGGCGGAATCCTCGTGATTTTATGTGATTTGTTATGTTCGAACCGGACTGTGTACCTCAGTGGAAGTTATATCAGGATGGGATCTTTGTGATTTGTTCATATGCTTTAATTCTTTCCTTTTTATATTATGGTATGCTTGATGTGATTTCTGAGTATTTTTGGTTATGAACGGTGATTTTTATGCTCCCGCGGTGTGGGAGCCAGTACGTGTTGTAATTTTGTTGACGGAATTGATCTAGTGAAAGGTTCCAGCTGGTTTGATGTATACCCTACTTGTGATTCAAAGTTGAGGTAGGGACCCTCGTGATTTCATGTGATTTGTTGTGTTCGAACCGGGCTGTGTACCTCGGTGGAAGTTATTTCAGGATGGGATATTTCTGATTTGTTCATATGCTTTAATTCTTTCCTTGTTATATTTATTCGTAGAATAGTATTACAGAGTTGTTCCTGTCGGGCTTGTTTGGTAGTTCTCTTATGTGTTTCTCTTTACATATCTAGTCATTTTTGTTCTATGCTTCTTGAGTTTTAGCTCGCGGGGTGTGTGCCCGGTGGTGTTCATTGTGACTTATTGATTTGGGTGTTTAGTTATGAGGTTTTCGTGGTTCTAGTATCATTGTCAGTGTCATGGAGGTTTGAAATGGGTTCATATTGCTTATGAGGCTAATTGCCAGTGCTGGATTTGATTTTGGCAGCTATTGTGATTAAAAATGTTATTATAGGCCTATGTGTGTTGTGTTGTGTGGTTGTACCTTGTAGGTGTGGGCATGAGTTGATGTAGCTGGTTGACACTGGTACCGGATATAGATGTAGAATCGGGTCTTTTGGAAATGAATAAAAGGTGAGAATTTGGGGTATGAGGTTTATCAGTGTTGGTGGAAAGGCTAAATTGCAGTTGAGATGGTGTCGTCAGGCTTATGTAGATTGGGGTGATGTGGGATTGCTCGTGGGTGTATGTTGGAAGTATGCATTCAGTGATTTGATGACTTCGAGGCGAATCTTGGCAAATTCGAGGACGAACATTTGTTTTAAAAAGGGGAGGATATAACGACCCGACAAGTCATTTTGAGAATTTAAGCTCCGTTCGTCAGTGTAAGGTTTTGAAAAACTTCATATTATGTGTATTGAGTTGCGTTCGAGGTTGAATTCAGTTACCGGATGATTCGGAGTCGAATTGGAAGAAGGATTCTAGTTTTTGAAGCTTAAGCGGTGATAATTTGGCCGGAATTTAACTTTTGTGTAAATGGCTCCGGAATGACTTTTGGATGATATCAGCAGCTTTGTATGATGATTTTAGACTTAGGTGTGTGTTCGGATTAGGATTTGGAGGTCCATAGGGTAATTTGACGCATTTCGACAAAAGTTGGAAAAGTTGAAGTTTGGATGATGAAAAAGTTTGACCCATAGTTGACTTTTGTGCTATCATGGTCGGAATGTGATTCCGAGAGTTGAAACAGCTCCTTCATGTCATTTGGGACTTGTCTACAAAATTTGGCGTTATTCCGGGTGGGTTTGATTGGTTTTGGCATGAGTTTTCGAAGTTGGAATATTTGAAAGTTCATAAGTTCGATTTTTGGTGCAATTTGCTTTTTTGGTATTGTTTGATGTGATTTGAGGCCTCGAATGAGTCCGTGTTAGGTTATAGAACTTGTAGTGTGTTTAGATGGGGTTCCGAGGGCCTTGGATGTGTTCTAGGTGGGCTACAGACCAATTCTTCCTATTTTTGGATTGCTGGTTTCTGGTGCCTGGTGTTCTCATTCGCGATCGCGTAGTTCTAGTTGCGATCGCGTAGTGTTCTGTCGATCTGCCATATTTTCCTTCATCACATTCGCATTGTATAGTTTGGGATTGCTTATAAATTGTTCTGCACCGCGTTCACGTTTTACCTTCCGCGTTCGCGTATTGTTAGCCTTGTTGGAGAGACCCAACTTGTTCTTCGAGTTCGCGTCTTTGGGTACGCGATTGCATAAGCTTAGTCCACTGTTATCTGCATTCACATCTCCTTGTTCGCGTTCACATAGCTCAGTTCATAGGCCACCGGATTTTCCTTTTTCGCGATCGCATCTCCTCTTCCGCGATCGCAAAGTACAAATACCTAGGCAAGTAGAATATATTCCCAAATTGAGGGTTAGACCATTTTTTATCATATCTTGACTTGTAGAGCTCGGTTTTGAGCAATTCTTTGTGGGGTTTTTCAAGCAAATCGATTGGGTAAGTGTTCTTCAACTAGAATTTAGTATATTCCATAATTTTCTCTTTGTTTTTATCTTTTATTTTTTTTAGTTGAGGAAAATGTTAGTTTTGAAGAAAGTTTTCAAAATAAAAAATGATGATTTGAGAGACGAAATGATATCGGAATTTGATAATTTTAGTATGGTTGAACTCGTGTCGGAATGAGTGTTTTGATTTTGTGAATTTTGACGGGTTCTGAGGTGCGGGCCGGGGGGGCGACTTTGGGTCAATTTTTAGATTTTGATAAAGATTGAGACTTTATGATTCAGAATATTTTCTTATGAGTTTTATTTGTGCTTTGAAGTTATTTTGGTTAGATTTGAGCCGTCTGGAGGTCTTTTCACCTAGAAGTTCATTTTAGAGTATTAATTTATCTTCTTTGAGGTATTTTGCCTAACCTTGTGTGGAGGATTTTTCCTTAGGATTTGAGTCTTCTATGTTTATTATAATCCGTGTACGCGAGGTGAAGAGTGTGTGCTCGGACTTATTTGTAGAAGGTTTGCCTTTTAGGATTCTTAGGTCCTTATATTCACTGAGTATGAAGTTATTCTTGATATGATTGAGTTTACTATTTACTAGTTTTACATCTACCTGCTTTAATTGGAATTAACTGCTTTATGATTTACTCTTATTGCCTATTTGACTATGTTTTACTTAACTGAAGATTTTTACCTCTCCTATTATCATGCCATCTTTTCGTAACTGCTTGTCTTTATTAAAAATCATTATTGTCTCTCTTGTAATTTGTTTGGTGTTAGTTGAAGTTATAATTATCTTTTCGTTCCTTATCCTTAATTAAATTTGTTGCATATTCTTCGTAATTGCCCAACCTTAAAAGAAGTTTTGTTATCCTATATTTAGTTGACATGTCCTTATTTGGAACTATTTAACTCGTGTTAGCTTCCTTGTTGTTGAAGTATATATTTTGGGATCATTGTTACATGTTATCTTCTCCCTTGTTGAGTTGTTCTTGTTACGCCTAGTATTCTCTACTATGGTTATTCCTCGTGAACTACTTTTACTATTTTTTTGTAATTTAAAGTTCTTGATTTGATATACTTGCTATACTTTGTATTATTGTCATTGTTGCTGTTGTACTTATTGTGGTGTCGCACGAGATTTCTGCCATGCTGTAACTATTATCTCTATTGGTTGTACTGCATATTTACTTTGGGACTGGCTAACAGTATTCCGGAGATCCCCCTGTTCTGCATATTTATTTTAGGACTACGGAACGATATTCTGGAAAATCCCTGTTCTGCATTTTTACTTTAGGACTACGAAATAGTATTCTGGGAGATCCCCCTGCATATTTACTTTGGGACTATGGAATGGTATTCTGGGGGCCTCCCTGCAAACGTTCTTCGTGATGTCCATTATTTTCCTTATGCTTACTAGCTGATATGAACTATATTAGAACACTTGCACAATCATACACGTAGCTAAGCCCCCTTATCGGATAAGATATTTTCTTGATATTGTTGAGCATAGATGCATACCCTTGTTTACTCGACTTCTTTGTGAGAGCAGCTCTATTTGGTACGTGAGTTGTCAGCATGTTTATGAGGTCTGATGATGGCACAAGATGCCACGGGTTAGGGTTCAGGTATTGAAACCTGTGAGTTGTAATCTATCCGAGGTTCGGTACTTCGTGAAGTTTTTTGACTAAGACCTTATGTGAGAACTGCGTAGTTGCTGAGTTATTACTTGTCCTTGCTGTATTTGTGTTTTCGGATTTGGGTTGTGTTTCTGTTTACTCTTCTGTGTTATTATTATGGTGTTCTGCTGTTATTTTCTATTTCTAGGGGTGCACATAGGTCGGGTTGGTTCGGATTTTACAATTACCAAACCAAACCAATTGTGTCGGGTTATTAAATCTAAAGACCAAACCAAACCAATAAAATTCGGGTTTTTCGCTCTCGATTTTTCTCGGGTTTTCGGGTTATTCGGGTTTTTTCGAATTTTTTTTCCCGGTAAAATCTTCGTAGAACAAAATATATAAATTGTGCTCAAAATATTTATTTTTAATCCGAGTAAGATACAACAACATAAAGTATTTTCCAAGAAAATAAGTACAAAATATGAGATATGTCATGGCATTATCCTAAAATATTCAACAATAAAGTCAATAAAATTATGTAATATGAATATTCCTAGTTAAAAAGTCATAATAAAATAAACATAATCTAAAAGTGCTAAATCATGCTAAAATAAGTAGATTAATAAGGGATTATTAATTACATGACTAAACGCTAAAGAAAAACTAAAAATAGGTTATGCATTTTTATCTAAATTATTGCAAAAAAATAAAAATAAATATTCAATACATTCCCGTTCGTAGTATTGAATTGAAAGTCTTTTGTTAGCATTAGTATTGATTTGATTTTGGTTTGGGCTTTTGTTAGTATTATTTAATTTAATAATGTTAATGGCTATAAAACTTATTGAAACATTTACAAGTTCTAAGTCCAGCCTTGAAATAATACCTTAAAGGTAATTATGATTCTTTTTAAGAAATATTTATAAATTACATCAGAATAAGTATATTTATATATCAAATATATCTAAAATTTTTATATATATAATGTCGGGTTGGTTTGGTCTCGGTTTGACTTTCTTTAGTTAAAACCAAACCAAACCAATTGTGGTTGGGTTTTTTCTTCCAACACCAAATCAAATCACGCCAAAACATGGTCGAGTTTTTTTTCTCGGTTTGACTCGGGTTATCGGGTTGGTGCAGTTTGTCTGTTTCCTTTGTATATCCCTAGCTATTTCCTTCTTATTGCAAATTTTTGTATCGTTAGTCATATTGCGTAGTCTTTATGTAGAAATCATACACTGTTGTTTTTATACTTATAATTGTTCAGTTTATTAGACCAGTAGGTGACTTTGCTGTTCCTCGTCACTACTCCACCGAGGTTAGTCTTGATACTTATTGGACACCGCTATGGTGTGATCATTCTACACTTCTGTACATTTTTGTACAGATCCAGGTATTGGATCACTAGTAGCTATGCAGACCATTGCTAAGGAGACTCAAGGCAAACTTGCTAATGCGTTCGCAGGCTTCGGAGTCTCCTTCTTACTTTTTTGGTATTTACACTGTTCGCTCTTATTTTGAGACAGTTGTATTTTAGAGGTTTTCTAGCAAACTCTGTAGAGCTTATGACTTGTACTACCGATTTTGATAAATTGTAAACTTTGTAAAGATTTCTATATCGAGAATGTTAGCTTTTCTTTACTATTGTTGATGTTCAGTAAATATTAGGGTTGCCTAGTCCCTAAGACTAGGTGCCATCACGATACCCAACAAAGGAAAAATTGGGTCATAACAGTTCTCCTAACATAGTAGAAATAACGTGTAATTTACACGAGGTGACAACTTTTTAGGCTTTCTCCTTAGAAGTTATCTGAGTATTAGCTTTGAGTTTAGTTTTAAACTTCTGATCATGCGATCACTTTTGAATCTAATTTTGAAAAATAACTAATATATATATATATATATATATAT
>MU718612.1:14113-68448 GCA_026770625.1 Nicotiana glauca
ATATATATTAAAAGTATGAAGGCCCTTAACGAAATGTCGTTCGCCTTTTTTATCCTTTAAAAATAAATTTAGTATTGGACATAATAGTAATTTAATTATTTTTCTAATATTTAGGAATTTGAATTCAAGTAGAATCTTACATATTAAAACCCTTCCTTATTTAACATACTATATATGGAATATAATATTTAGGACATTAAAATTAATTAATTTTACCTAATAAAAACCTTTTCAAGTTAAAACTATTACATGAAACCTTAAATCATTAACGTGGTAGTAAACAAAAGCACTTTTTTATGAGCTGTATTTTGAATCCAAGTTTATGTGACATTCAAATATTTAATCAGATAATAAATAGTTGATTTTATTCGGTTGAATATTTCAATGATTCGTAGGCAAAACGATAACACTTTGGTACAAACTAGAATATTTGAGCTTTGTGGTAAGTTTACTCATTCAAATAACATTTATTTATTTTACAAATTAAAATTAAAATCCATAGCTCATTATTCACTTTTTAGTATTCTTGTGAAGGGTAAAAGGAAATCAAGGTTCAATATATATGGTTTTTGGCTTTAAACTTTTCATTCATATGTTCGTTCAATCGTTTATAATTATTTTATTAATTAGTCGACGTGTATACATATGTTTGAGTATTATATAAATGTCACTACAATTACGACGTTCGTCTAATTCTTTTATGGTATAGGTATTATAGGATCAAATTAATATTAAGAAAAGGATTGGATGATGAGAAGAACAAAGAAGAAGAAGAAATAGAGTTAGAATCAAGCAACCAAGAGTAAGGGATTAATTATTTTACGTATATCGAATTGAATAAATTTAGAAAGACTTAATTAAAGTAAATAATCAAAATGATTGAATATCTCACTATTGTTTGAACGATTTAATGATTGATAACAACAACATTTTGAATTTATTAAATAAATATTATTTTTTGGTATTAGACAAAAGAGTTTCTAAGAAGGCGTAGCTTATAAATTTTTAAGTAATTAACATTTTTTATTTTTAGGAACTTATAATTTTTTTTAAATTTTATTTTACAATTCAAATATATTATTTAATAAAATATTTATGTTAATTTTAACATTAAATATACTCAATTTAAATGCACGCGCAACATGACAGTAGTATCTATATATATAGCCACAGAAGTGTCGACTTGTTCAATGATACAAAGCTTGAAATCAATCTAAGCTTGCAAGTTATTTTTCGCTGTCTGTTTTATCCATCTTATTTCTCTAGCTCCCAACCAATGAACATTGTTTGCTGCTATTTCTTGTCATTAGAATTTTTCATTCTCAAAACAATCCCATTATCCTCTTGCCTTCATAATTCATTATTATCACAAATATGTCTATATTTATAATTATAAGTAGAATTTGTAAGATGTGGCAGCGATAAGAACAATGTTAGACAGAAAATAAAATATTATTTAGCTTGAGAATAATATATAGCATTAGTTTTTTCAGAGATTTTTATGTGCCCTACAATGGTTGTTGAAGTCACTATTTATAGTTATACCAAGGGAACAAGAACCTAGATCAAGCCCCTCTTAAATAACAATAATGGGCGTCATTGATGAATATCTAATGCAAGGCCATGAATGCTAAAGTTCTCTATAGCGGTTGTAGATTTAATTCAGAGGAATATTCTTCATGAAATGTCATCTGGTGACAAATATTCGTTTCCTTCCGTTGAATATGTTCCCTTCGAGACCTACCAGTTGTCAACTGAAGGTTTGTCTTCGGTCTTGATTTCTACTCGCTTCATCTTCCGTCTGCCTATGTTCCACATGTTACGCTATGATTCGAGCATTTAATATAAAGCGATTTTACCCTATACATCATTGTATAGGATAAAATTAATGAATGACAGGTGGACATTCGTCGAGTTGATACGTAATAGTAAAGATAGGTAAGGTATGAGTCAGCAAATAGTTGGCACCGGCCCCAAGTATGTGTGACGACCCGATAGGTCATCTTATATTTTAGAACCTAATTCTGCACTTTAAAGCCTTAAATACCTTATATTAGCCCCCCTCGATTTGCGTACGCAGTTCAAGTATTTTTCTGAAAAGCTTTTACGTTAAATACTGAGAAAATATGAAAATTTTACCTTAAAATCTATTTGAGCTAACTTCGGTTAACGTTTTAAGAAAACAAATTTAGATTCATGTTTTGATGGTCCCGGTGGGTTCGTATCGTGATTTGGGACTTGGGCCGTATGCCCGAAATTGAATTCGAAAGTCCCTATCCTGAGTTATCATACTTTGTTGAAATTTTAAAGTTTAAAAGCTTAATGAATTTGAAAATTTGACCAATATTTGGCTTTATAAATATCAGGTCTGTATTTTAGTTTCGTAACCCTGGTATAGGTCCAATACTATATTTATGATTTGTCTGTCAAATTTGGTGAGAAACAGAGTTGGTTAGACGTAATTCAGACGCCCGGATGTGAAATTAGAAGTTCATGAGTTTTTTTAAAAATTTCCTTTGATTTGATGCTCAATTCGCAGTTGTAGGTCTTATTTTGGCGATTTGATCGTGTGAGCAAGTTCGTATGGTATTTTTAGACTTGTGTGCATATTTAGTTTGGAGCTCCGAGGGCTCGGGTGAGTTTCAAATAGGCTATGGAGTGGTTTAGACTTAGAAAACTGAGCCGGTTTTGCAATTTTTTGTAACTAGTGTCTGATCTCGCAATTGTGAGATCAGTGTTCGCATTTGCGAACATTCCCCATTCCCGACAAGCTCACATTTGCGAGCAAATTCTTCGCATTTGTGAAGAGTACCTAGGTCAACATAAGTCCGCATTTGCGATCAAAAGGTCGCAATTGCGGGGAGGCCAGAGTTCGCATTTGCGAAGTGGGGCTGGGGCAGGCTTGGTCGCAAATGCGGAAGATTAATGTTCGCATTTGCGAAAGAGTCTTTGCAAATGCGATGACATCAGAAATGGAAGGACTTCGCATTTGCAACTATTTAAGGTTCGCAAATGCGATATATACGACTGATCAAACAGGAGTTGACGGGATTTATGTTCATTCATCAAATTTTAAAAACAAGAAAACCCTAGAGGCGATTTTCCCAAGCACCTTTCTTCCCCAAATCATCGGTAACTGATTCTAATCCATTTTCTCTCAATCTTTCACTGCATTTCCTAAGATTTCAACCTAAAATCTTGTGTTTTCATGGTGAAAATTAGGGGTTCGGGTAGAATTAGAAATTTTTGTAAAATGGGGATTTAGACTTCAAATTGAGGTCGGATTCAAAAATAAATTATATAATCGGGCTCAGGGGTGAATGGTGATCGGTTTTTGGTCGAATTTTGGGTTTGGACCGAGCGGGCACGAGATTTGATTTTTGTTGACTTTTTCAATAATGACCTAAATTGAATTCTTTACAATCATGGGTAGTTCCTAAGGCTTAAGTTGAATTTTGGTTGGTAACTTTCTAGATTCTACTGGTTCGGAGGTTTGTTTGAAAGGTAAAGCTTTGAATTGATCCTTGGAGCAAGGTAAGTGTAGTGGTTAATCTTGTCTTGAGGGATTAGGACTTGTTTGTCTATTTGCTACGTGTTTAGATGTTGGGTACTATATATATGTGAGGTGACGAGTACTTATGCATTGTTGAAGGGTTAAAGCATGAGGGCGAGACTTATTTCTTATAATTATTGCTTATTTTGGTCATGTTATCCATGCTTAGACTAGCTACTTGTTAAATTGATCGTTCTTACCGTGCTTATGGGCTTTTGTGATAATTGAATATTGTTTCCAAAGTTGAGATTGGTATTGTGGAAGCATTGTTAAAGTAAGGTTTGTTCTTGTTGATCCTATCTCCATATTATTACTTGTTCATTGTTGTATGGTAAGGGAGAGTGTTAATGCACTGAGGGTGATGCCGTGCCATATTGTGAGTGTTAATGCAGGAAGGCTGATGCCATGCCATACTATGAGTGTTAATGCACGAAGGATCATGTCGTGCCATGTTATGAGAGTTAATGCACGAAGGGTGATGCCGTGCCATGCCGTATTGATTTATACTGTGAGTGAGAGTAAAATCACAAAGTATGATGTCGTACAGTGTCATTGTTTCGTTGTAAGGTTAAGAGTAAAAGCACGAAGGGTGATGAAGTGTACTTTTCTTCATTGTGCTTAATTGTTTTTACTGGTTAAAGGCATATTGATTGTTTTGGTTATCATTTCCGTTGTATCTCTCATATCTTTTATCCCGTTTAGCATGTCCCCCTCCAATATTACATGTTTAGCTTTTACTTGTTGTTATCTTGCATGTATACTGTTATCTGCATAGGTTTATTACGTGGGTGTCTTGTCATAGCCTCGTCATTACTTCGTCGAGGTTAGTCTCAACACTTACGGAGTACATGGAGTCGGTTGTACTCATACTACACTCTGCACTTCCTGTGCAGACTTCGATACCGGCCCTAGTTGTTCGTAAGGCGTAGCAGCTTAGACTTGGTCGTTGGAGACTCGAGTAGATCTTCTTGTGTCCGCAGACCTTGAAGTCCCCTTTTCATTTTGCTTATTTTACTGTTTCTTTCATTCAAAAAAGTTTTATTTCTTTCAGACTCTATTTGTAAAAATTGTAGAAGTTTGTGAGTTGTGACTCTAGATCCGTATTGCAGTAGATATTGGGCATTTATGTCATTCCATACTCAGCTTTGATTCATTTTGGCTTAATTGACTTTATTTATTGAAATTGAATAAAAATGGACTTAAAGATTCTCTAACATTGGCTTGCCTAGCGAGTAAACTATTAGGCGCCATCACGATCCTAAAGGTGGGAATTTCGGTCGTGACAGTATGTGACGGGTGTTGCGTGAGTTCCGAAGTCATTGGAACCAGAAACGAAAGTTTACTTTAAACTGAGGTACCGATTGAAGACGGCAACATTCAATGAGTGGCCATTACAAAAAAAATCTTTATATTTACTCTCAACTCTTATGCAGTCATCGAGAAGGGTCTTTATTTATATTTAAAAAGCTTAATTTGGGGATATTGTCTCTCTGAATTTAGTTATAAATAGAAGAATTTGTACTCATTGTAGAATCGAAATACTTGTACACCAAAAATACTAAACTCACTCTTGCTTTTTTATTAACAACTTTTTGGTCAATATTTTATTCTTAATCTTGCTTTCGGATAAGCTCGCTTCACAGTCAAACTTGTATTTTCTTCAAGTATTATTAATTAATTTATTTCTATTAATTGTTACTTTATATCCATGGATCAAATTATTTAACGTGTCTATAAACCACGTTATAAATTCAACTGTACCATTTTACGGGTAAACAGTTTGACACCCATTGTAGGGTGTAGACAATTGTGGTATTACTTTGATCCAATCATCTGTTGCTAACACATTTTGATGCTTTTATTTAGTAAAGAAAAAGTAGATATGCAACTAATGATGTTAACAACTCATTCAATGTTAGGACAAACAACGAGTGTAATGATATGTTCCATGATGGGGGATTAACATGATGATTCAACCAGTAAAACAACAACGACAGAGAAGAGACAACTCCGATTTGGGAAGAATGAAATCTTTGGCGTGTGGGGAGTCCTACCCCTGATAATATGGATGATGAACCTATTGTTGAAATGGTGAAAGTTTTGAGAGTGCAGCAAAGAGAAATCATGAATCATCTCACAAGACAGGACCGACTAATGACTGAGATCCATCAAGTACTTTCTGTTGCCTTTAATAATTCTAATGGAGGAGTTCGAGTCCCTTCCACCATGCTTGCAAATCAAACAAAACAAACAACTGGTAACACCGATTCGAGTAAGGAGTTTGGGTTTAATGATAATTAAATAGATGGTGCAGATAGTAGATACAGGAATGATAATATCACAAATGATCCTTTTAAAATGGAGCTCATGAGGTACATAAGGGAAATAAATGTTTCAATGGATTAATATGCTAAAGAATTCTACGTTCGGATGGATCAAATGTCGGAGGCACCACTGGTATTGAAGGGGTCGGATTCAAAGAAGTATAAGCAATTACCATTCAAACCAAGTGCGACCCCAGAGTTAATTTCGAAGAGATTTAAGATGCTAGATATTCTGAACTATTATAGAAATTTGAATCTATAGGAACACAACACAACTTACATTATAGATGTAAAGGAAAATAATTTGGCTTCACATGAGATTCAGTCTGTTTTGCTGAAGAAATTTGGCGAAACCCTTACAAAGAAAACTTTAACATGGTACTCTCTTTTACCTGAATGTTCAATTGATTCTTTTGAAATGCTTGTAGATTACTTTATCAAAGCTCATGCTAGGGTGAGGAAAGTCCAATCTAGGAAGGCAGATATATTCAGAATCGCTCAAGGAGAATCTGAATTGTTGCGGGAGTTTTTAATCCGGTTCGAAAAGGATTGTATGTTGTTGCCGGAAGATGTCCATAATTATTATGAATCAAAAATATGAATTGAAGATGATCAATTAAGTTCTTCGGTGTCATCCAAGGGCCGTAATCGATATCAGGAAAGGTTCAAAACTAATTCTGATGCAGACCAAAGGTCATATATGAGTCATTTCTAACCTTATGAAAGATCTGATGAGTGTGGACCTAAAGGTTTTTAGTCATCAAAAAAATTTGAACCGGAAAGAAGTACAGATTGTGGTCGGAATAGCAGGGCTTTGTAGGATAAGGAACCATCGGCGTCCCAAGATTCAGGATATCCCAAGATATAAAATTATAACTTCAATATCAGTTTGATAGAATTGGTTTCAACTATAAGAAATATCAAGGAGGTAAGATTTTTAAAACCAATTCAATTGGATCCTAGTTTGTAGTCTGAATTTCAAGGAACACATAGCCACAAGACTGGGAATTACCAGCATCTTCGTGAAGAGGTTGTGATGTTTTTGAAAAACGGTCACTTTAGAGAATTTCTTAGCGACCGTGCCAAGAAAAATTATTGGAGGAATCAAGATACAAGGGAACCAACGAAACCAGCCGCAGTATCACCTCGTTTAATAATAAACATGATTTTTAGTGGGGTTGAAATAAATTGGGTGACGATCTCTACAACGAAGAAGACAAATATATTGGTAACTCATGGCAAGAAAATTTGATAAGCATTAGGAGATGATGAAATCACTTTCACGGAAGATGATATTGACGACCTTATTTACCGCATCATGACACTATAGTAATATTATGTGTTTTAGATTTTAAAATTAAACATGTTTTGGTTATTCTAGGTAGTTCAACCAATATCATCCAATTGTGGGCCTTGGAACAAGAAAGTTAACCGAAAATATAGTTCCGACAACAAAGCTTTTGGCTGCATTCAACTTAATAAGCATAATGACCCACTGGGAGATAGTATTGACTACATGAAGGGGTATAAAAAATTACTTTGTTCGAGGTGGTGGATGGAGATATGGGCCAAAATGTGATCCTCGGTAGACCATGAATTCATGAAATGAAGGTTGTGCCATCAACTTACCATCAATTTCTAAAGTTCCCAGAAAGGATCAAATAGATTAAAGAAGATTAACCTGATGCGATAGGAATCAATGCAGTCACCTTGTCTACCAGTAAGGTAGAAAGTACCTAGATCCTTCCAAGTACCGGAGGAAACAAATGCAACAAAGTAACTACAGAGGAACTTGAGCAAATTGTCTTGTTTACAAAGTTCACATATAAAAAGATTTACTTGGGAACTGGGTTGAGCCCTGAACTCAGAATTTGAATTATTGAATTTTTAAAAGCTAAATTTGATTGTGTTGCATTATGTCACTCAGATATGATAAGTATTCCACCGGAAGTGGTTGTCCATAAGTTAAGTCTGGATCCTAATTTTCCTCCGGTAAAGCAAAAGAAGTGACTGATAGCCGAGGTTAGAAATATGTTTGTAGAATAAGAGGTAACCAGGTTGTTAAACGTAGGTTCTAACATAGTAATTGTACCTAAAAGGAAGTATAAATTTAGAATGTTTGTGGACTATAAAGATCTAAATAAGGCTTTCCCGAATGATGCCTTTTCATTGACAAACATTGATCAAATGATCGATGCTATGACTGGACATGAATTGATGAGTTTTATTGATGCATAATCTGTGTACAATTAAATTAAAATTCACCAAAAGAATAAAGAAAACCTCATTCATCATATATTTTGGCACACATTTCTATAATGTGATATGTTTTAGGCTAAAAAATATCGTATCCACTTATGAGAGGTTAGTTAATAAGATGTTCGAGCGTCAAATTGGTAAAACAATAGAAGTGTACATTAATAATATATTGGTTAAGTCTCTTAGTGCAGGAGATCATTTATTTCATCCTCAAGAAATATTTGATATCTGAAGAAAACATAACATGAAGCTTAATCTAGAGAAGTGCGCTTTTGGAGTTAGGTCAAGGATTTTCCTTGGAAGAAGAGGTAACCCCGATAAGATTATGGCCATAGAAGATACCCACAACCAGCTAAAAAGTATAAATGAGGTACAAAGGCTAACCGATAGGTTAGCCAGCCCTTAGTAGATTTATATCGAGGTCATAAGAGAAATGTCACCATTTCTTCTCTCTACTAAAGAAGAAAAATAATTTCTCGTGGACTCCAGAATGCCAACAAGAGTTTAAGGACTTGAAAAGTTATTTGTCTAGCCCTCATATTATGTCAAAACCAAAGGAGGGAGAGAAATTATTATCTATTTAGCGGTATCAGAGGTCGCAGTAAGTGCAATCCTGGTTTGGGAGGAAGAAGGTACATAATTCCGTATTTATTATATTAGTAAGATATTTTCAAGTGCGGAAATATGATACCTGCACCGGGAAAAGTTGGCTCTAACTCCTGTAATTGTCTCTCGAATGATTAGACCCTACTTTTAGTGACACCCAATAGCCGTTATGACGATCTTTACCCCGAGGAAAGTCCTTCATAAACCTGAGTTATCGGGTCGATCGGCTAAATGACAGTTAAAATTAGTGAATTTGATATATAATATAAACCTCAGAATGCTATTAAGTATCAACTTTTTGCTGAATTTGTGGCTGAATTTAGTCCGAAAACGATGCCTTTAGCTACTAAAAAAGCAATTTTGATATCAGAAACTATCTCTAGTGTATGGACCTTGTTAATGGATGGAGCTTCTAATGTAAAAGGTTCTCGTCTTGGGATATCAGTCTTTCAGAAGATACCCTAAGACAAGCCATCAGAACTTCTCCATTAACTAGCAACGAAGCAAAGTACGAAGCTTTAGTTGCAGGACTTAAATTCGATTAGGGACTAGGCTTCGAGGTGATTGAAGTAAAGTGTGACTCTCAGTTGGTAGTAAATCAGATATTGGAATATTTGCTACCAAAGAAGAACACATGCAACAATACTTAAGTATAGTTCAAGTTTTACTTTTCCAGTCCTGGGAGTGTTCAGTTATTCATATCCTAAGAGAAAAAAATGTAGAGGTGGATGTTGGCTAATTTAGGGCCGTCAACGGAAATGAAGGGAGCTAATTCTGGTGTAGTTGTTCAACTGTTGCATTCAGTCTTAGACATGGATGAGTACTGCGAATTAAACTCAACCAACCTAATCTGGGATTTGAGAAACGCCTTTATAAAATTTTAAGGCATGAAAAGTTTCCTAAAGATTATAAAGCCTCTCGGGCACTACAAAAAGTTGCTTTATATTGTCTTGTTGATGGAAAATATACCGAAGGTCTTTCCAAAGGCCGTTGACTCGATGTTTAGGAACATTAGAGGCTGATTACGTGATGACAGAGTTCACGAAGGGGTTTGTGAAAATCATTCAAGTGTACACTTATTGGTGCTCAAATTGATAAGAGTCGATTAATATTAGCCTCAGATGGAATAAGATGCAAAAGTGTTCGTATGAAAATATGATAAATGTCAATGTCATGTTCAATTAGTACATCAGCCATCGAAACTTCTACATTCGGTGGTTTCACCGTGGCCATTCATGAAATGGGAGATGGATATACTCAGTCCTTTGCCTCAAGGGCTCGAGCAGATTCCAAAGTTATAAAGTTTATAGAAGGTTTGAAAATTAGAAGGATCACATTCTCCCTATATCATCCAAGTGATAACAGCCAAGCAAAGTCAACCAACAAGGCAAAAATTCAAAATCTTAAAAAGAATTTAAAGGATGCTAAAGACAATTGGCTAGGGAGCTGCCTAGAGTATTATGGGCATGAAAAATAGAAAATTCAAGCTTGGGAGAAGCCCCTCTTATCCTTGTATACAATGTAGAAGCTTTGATTCCGGTTGAGATTGGGGAACCAATCATAAGGTATTTTCGAGCAAACGGGCGGGAGAATGATGAAGAAATATTGATTATGTTGGACTTGCTTGAGGAACGCCAGAACTTAGCTTATATAATGATGGTGGCACAAAATCAAAAGATGGAATATTACTATAATTGCAAAGAAAATCTTTAATTTTTCAAACTCAGAGATTTGGTTTTGCAGAACGTAACTTTAAGTGCCCGAAAAAACAATGTTGTAATGTTGGGACCAACATGGCAAAGACCTTACTGGATCTCAGCAATAACTGATAAAGGGTTATATTAGTTAGAAAATCAAGATGGAATAAAATTATCAAGCAATTGGAACGTGATTCGCCTAAAAAAGCATTATTGTTGAAGATCATTGATGATACTGAAAGTATGTGCTGTATTATATTTTTCTTCGTCAAGTTTTTATCTCAAGTGGGTTTTTCTGGCAAAGTTTTTAATGAAGAAGCAACGTAAAGCATACTACGAAGAAGGATCATTGACAACAACAAGAAATCTAGTGTTCGAATTCTCATACTTCGCATACGAACATTAACGGGAAGCTATTGTATATTAAAACACTAAAAGTGCCAATGAAACAGAGATTGTTAGAACCAAAAGTTGTATCTTTGTGACGACCCAAAGGGTCATCACCTGTTTTCTCACTCGTTCCGTTCTTCTGAGGCCTTAAAACCTTATTTTTACTTTCCTCGACTTGCGTGCACAGTTTGGGCGCACAGCCGAAAAACTTTTATGTTGAAATATGTGAAATCTGTGAAAAATTTGAAGAATTTTGATATTAATATGATTATAGTTGACTTTGGTAAATATTTTTTGTAAACGGACCCGGACCCGAGATTGGACGGTCCCAGAAGGTCTGTAAAAAAATATAGGACTCGGGCATGTGCCCGGAGTCAAATTCAGAGGTCTAGAGCCCGAGATATGAATTTTTTCGTGAAATTATTTTTCTGAAATTATTAAGGAAAATAGAAATGAAAATTTATTAAAAGATTGTGGTATCGGGCTCATATTTTGGTTCCGACGCCTGGTACAAGTCTTATATATTGTTTAAGCTCTTCCTGTAAAGTTTGGTTGAAAACGGACGTCGTTTGATGTGTTTCGGCCTTAAATTGGAAAATTTGGAAGTTTATGAAAAGTTGGAGAGATTTCTTGGAGTTAAGGCTCAATTCATTGATTTCGATGTTATTTTGGCGATTTGATCGCTCGACCAAGTTCGTATGATGTTGTTGAGTCAGTGTGCATATTTGGTTTGGAGCCCAAGTTTAGTATTTTTTCTAAAACCTTAATGTTGTTTATGGAAATATTCATATTTAAAGTGTGGATTAAATATCTTTTTGTGCTTATGTATTGAACGGTTTTTATTTTTTATGAAGTGAGTTATTGTTTCTTAATTATTCTTGTTCTTTAATGTTTCCAAAGGGATTAGCTAACTCTAGGACTTGTCCATTAACTTTGAATTAATTTTGGGAAAGATTATTTGTGGTTGGGAAAGATTAATTAAAAAGAACTTGAGATTTTAACCCTTATTGTTTATAGATTCTACGTAGGGATAGGATTGAACTACTTGTAGCCATATTCAGGTGTGCTTAATCTCTTAGTTGTTTTAGGAATAATTCGATTAGGTAGACTTTGGAAGAAGCTAATATAGAATTATTATCCGAGGCTAATTAAAATAAACTCGCTCATATTTGTAAAACCGTGAAATACATTAGATCGTTATTTGAATGTAATTCCCCGTGTATCCATACTTGTACCATTGATAATTTCACTTGCCTTCTAGGTTAGTTCTTAATTTTGCATTAAGACATAAATATTTTCTCAAAACCTTTCTAAGTATTTGGCATTTCATAATAAGTGATAATTCTCTTACACTCCTAATTGCCTACATATTGTTCTCTGTGGGATTCGACCCTGAGTCATAGATGGGTAAATTATATTACATGTCACCATGTCCATTTACTTTTCAGTAGTGGATTTGGACGTCATCAGTCGTACCTTAACAGTAATATAGTTTAAGATGAGTTAAGTTCTAATTGTTCGGTAGTTGTTCTCTGTTTATCGTTCCGAGCTTATAGGATCCTTTCCCTGTAATCTCGAGAATTTGGTATGGCCCTTCCCAGTTCGGACCCAATTTCCCTTCATTTGGATTCCGAGTGTTTAATGTGACCTTTCTCAACACTAAGTTCCCGGCATTGAAATATCGAAGGTTGGCCATTCAATTGTGATACCTTTCGATCCTCTGCTTTTGGGCAGCCAATCGAACAAGGCAGCTTCACGCTGTTCATCTAATAGCTCTAGACTTGTATTCATGGCCTCGTCATTCGATTCCTTCGTTGCATATCAAAATCTGATACTTGGCTCCTTGACTTCGACCAGTATTAAAGCTTCGGCACCGTAAACCAACAAGAATGGGGTGGCCCCGGTACTGGATTTCAAAGTTTTGCGATACGCCAAAGAACTTCAGGCAGGATCTCTCTCCATTTCCCCTTGGCTTCAGTAAACCTTTTCTTGAGGTTTTGGATTTTGGTTTTGTTGGTCGATTCGGCTTTTCCATTCCCACTAGGGTGATAAGGTGTTGATAAGATTCTTTTGATCTTATGCTCTTCGTGAAATTTGGTCACTTTGCTGCCGACAAACTGTTTTCCGTTGTCACATGCAATTTCGGGCGGTATCCCGAATCAACATATGATGTGGTCCCAAATGAAGTCGATGACTTCCTTCTCCCTGATCTTCTAGTATGCCTGTGCTTCAACCCACTTAGAGAAATAGTCAGTCATAAACAAAACAAATTAAGCCTTACATGGCGCCAATGGAAGAGGGCCAACAATATCCATCCCCCACTTCATGAACGGTCACGGTGATAAAACCCAATGCAGCAACTCCCCGGGTTTATAAATCATCATAGCATGTCTTTGGCACTTATCGCATTTTTGCACGAACTCCTTCGCATCTTTTTCCATATCGACCCAGTAATAGCCGACTCTGATTACCTTTTTAACCAATGATTCGGCGCCAGAGTGGTTCCTGCATGTGCCATCGTAGACTTCCCTTAAAATGTACTTGGTATCGCTCTGTCTGAGACATATTGCTAATGGACCATCGAACATTTTCTTGAGCAAGGTTTCGTCCCCGGACAAGCTAAATCGGGCTCCCTTTGTGCGCAGGGCCCTCGATTCCTTTGGATCTAAGGGAAGTTTCCCAGTCTTCAAATACTCTATGTATTTATTTCTCCAATCTCAAGTCAATCTTGTGGAATTAATTTCGGCGTGACCTTCTTCTACTACCGACCTCATGAGCTGTATGACTGCCCCCCAGTTGAGCTCGCCATCTTCGACCAAAGATCCTAATTTCGCGAGGGCATCGACCTCACTAATTTGATCTCGAGGCACGTGTTGCAAACTTTAATCTTTGAACTGATGTAATACTACTTGTAACTTTTTTAGATATCTTAGCATTCGTTCTTCTATGACTTCGAACGTTTCGTTAACTTGGTTCGCTACAAGGGGATAGTCACACTTAGCTTCGATCACCTCCGCCCCCAAGCCGTTGGCCAGTTCGATTCCTGCAATCATGGTCTCATATTCGGCCTCGTTGTCAGTCAATTTACAGTCCTAATAGATTATCTAACTACATTGCCTGTTGGTGACTTTTGTACGATGCCAAGTTCGGACCCTTTTACGTTCGAGGCACCATCCGTAAAGAGGGTCCAAATTCCCGAAGACGTTCCCGAGTTTGTCAACAACTCTCTTTCAACTTCGGGTATTAGGGTTGTCGTGCCCCCTTTTTCCCTCTTTGCATCGGGAGTTCGGGTTTATGACATTTTTGGGGTAGGACAACTCGTTCCCTTTGGGAACTGGGTTTTGCATTTGAAGAGTCGGCATCTAATAATTTAAGGTGCATTAGGACACCTATGAGGTTTACTCCTGAGTTTGTTTGATAACCAGAGATAGGGCAAGGGCTTGAAATTATCCTAAGGGGAAGCTGTTAGGCACCCCTTAGGATCCACTAGTATGGTTTCCGGCCAGATAGTTCTTTGTGAATTTGGTATAATTAACATGTAAACAAATAAGGCTCTAATTAGCGGGGGTTTCAATACACAAATATTTGGAAGTGATAAAGGCAAATAGAACAATCATTAAAAAAAGTTGATTTTGAAAAGAAGTCATAATGCTTTGAAGGAAAAGAAAGAGGAGGGGGAGGTCCTAGGTTTATTTGTAATATGGATCACATCAATGTAATACCCGGTAATTACTCCTCAAAAGAGGGGCTGTGACCACGTGATTTTTACCTCACATGAATTACTCCCACAAAATCAAAACAAAAAGTTTTTGTTTTATTGTGTGCAATTTTATAAATTTTGTGGAATTTTCTATCATTATTTGCATTTATCCTTACATGTTTTTTGTTTAAATAAATAAAAAATATATAATAGGTTGTGTTTGCATTCTTAGGACTTAATTTTACAATTCTCGGGTTAAGTAGTAAATTAATTGTTTTACAAAAGATGAAAATCATAGAGATGTGTATTTTTGTATTTGTTTAATGTCAAATTATGTGGTTATTTTATATTTTTAGTATTTAATTACTTGTAATAAATAGTATGTTAAGAAGAGTAGTATTTTAAGACAATTTTGGTTTTTATTAATCTGAGTTAGGATTTTTTTGGTTTTAATTTTAAGATTAATTTAGAAAGAAAATAAAAGGAAATTGATAAAAGAGATAGGAAGTGGGATTGGGCCAAATTCACCTGGCCCAATCAGTTTTCATACCCCCAACACAACCCAAATCACCCTTTATCCGGTCCAGTCGACCAAGCCATCCAAACGACGTCGTTTTGGCACACTCAATCCAGACCGTCGATCTCATTAGATCGAACGGTCCAGTCCGTCTCCCACATCAATGAAATGACACTGTCTCAGGTGGGCTGATCTGAACCATTCAAAGTCGTTCATCCAACGATCCAAAACGCACCTCACTACCCGTTAATCTCGCTCGACCCGTCCACATAAGAGATCAACCCGGTTTCTATTATGTCTAAACGATGTCGTTTGTGTTAAGCAATCGGTCCACGCTGTCAATCTAAATTGATCTAACGGTCTGGATTCAATCCACCCCCATGTATATAAATTACCAAACAAACCCCACCCCTCTTAGAACCCCCCATCTCCTTCGTCTCCAATCTGAGACCCCAAACCTTCCCCAAACCCTAGCCAGCCGCCACCCGTTTGCACCGCCCAAAACCCGGCGGCGCCGGCTCCGATGACCACCAAAATAACACACCAAACCACCACAACCTCATCATCCCTAATACATCATTAGTTTCCCTCAAATCCCTGTAGATTGGTTTGAATTTTAGATCGAAAAATCGGACCAAGAACCCTAATTTGCCTAATAAGCTCAAATTAACACCCTATAACCCCCATGACCTCCCCTTACATAATTCATACCCCTTTACCTTCGAACCAAGCCGAAACTGTTCGAATTTCAAATCTAAGGACTCGACCTTAATTCCCAATTCAGTTCGGATGGGCTTCGTGAAGATTCTAGGTTGTAACAACTGTTACTCGCATGTTTTCACACGAAAACATGCGATTAATGGTTGTTCCTGCCAAGAATAGAAGGAGTTTTCTTAAGGCTTCGACGACTAAGACAGGTTTCTAGGTAAATTTTATTTATGTATGTTTAGTTTAAACAATTCATCTCTCCTGTTGGTTTTGTTTTGGTCCTCCATTCCTGTTCTTTTCCTCTTCATATCATATTTGTCTTTTTCATTTGTTTTGTTGATTTAACGATAACGTGAACTAACTTATTTGCTTAATTAGTTTGTTTAAGCAATTTGTTAGCTTCTGTGTTGCCATTATCATCTGCCCTCAGAATTGTTAGGCTTCCAATAGGTTTTCATTTTTCTAGCTTAAAATCAACATGTTACCAATTTCCTCTCATGTGCATTCTATTCGACATTCTGATTTTCTCTTGGAAAACTGATGCCATTTATTTCCATTTGCTTGAGTACTTTAGCCTGTAAATGTTATGACTTTCAGGGGCCCTAATTGAATCATTAGAAACTCAGGAGGGTAATTTAGGTAGGTTAGCCTAAAGGAATTTTACCGGGTAACACAAAATTGAAAAGGGGGATCAGTAGTGTAGATAACACCCTGTTTAAGCACTTCTAATGTTAGAAAATAGAAATAACATGGGTACCATATTACAAAGGTTAAGGGGGAATTGATTAGAATATAGTATACCCCATACCAATTGAATTAAATAATGGGAAAAGGGAGTAGTAGTAGGACTGACATTTTATTTAATATCTTGAGAGTGGAAAGTCAGATAAGAAGATGGGGGTAAATAGTTTCTTAATTGAAAAATACTCTTAAGAGCTGGAAAGGGGCTGATTTTGTTGTTTAAATAGACACACACACATCAAGGGGCGGGAGATCGGAAATACATAAAAGAGAGCTTAGGACATTTCTTGAAAGAAAAAAGATTGAGAAAAACCAAAAAACAAAGAAAAATATAGCAGAAAACAAAAAAAAAAGTACTGTTACATTAGTATTCCTTAAATCATTTTCAGATTCCATCATTTGCTTCAAGTCTCTAGCTCATTTAGGATCAAAGCTACTTGAATCTCCTTATTCTGTTCGATATCTGGGATTTTAAAGCAGTTCGAGTCCTCTAAGTATTGGATTTGGCTAATTTGAGCTAATTGTGGTTCATCTGTTGAGTATTGATCTCCTGTGTTCGTTTATGGGCATTTTGGTGTTGTTTAGAGGTTGATATATCAGTCTCGTTTGGTTTAAAATACTTCTGGAATCATTGAGTTATTTCGGGGCTGAGATCGACTGTGTTTGTGATTGCTGGATACTTGCTGTTGTTATTTGCTGCTGATCTCTTTTTCTTCATTGTTTTTCCACTTCCAGGTACACTTCTTTGAATTACTTTGATGTAACTTTGAGTTGAAGTCGAATTGTGAAGTGCTCACCAGATTTAAACTCATTTGGACGTTGTCTATTATTTACAATTCGATAGTTGTTAGTTAAATAAATGTAGTTGATGTATAGTTATTTGTTTTGTATTATAAGAACAAAGGGTACACATGGACCATATAAGTGGTGATTTGGACTATTAAACTATTAGATGCATTTCTATGTGAATTCCATAGTTAGTAGTTTTTAACTTTTATTAGTTCGTGTTATTAGAATAGTATATTTTGAACTCATATTCAATTTGAACTGGGCTGTGAAAACAGAATGTAGGCCATGCTACGTTAAATCCAGGGCTAATAAATGTTTTAGTAGTGCAAGTTTGACACCAATAAGTTGATTTCAAATGTTGGCGTTTTCTTATTCTATGTCTTTAAGTTTAAAATCTCGAGGTAGGTATTAGTTGTTGCACGATTAATTCATTGAGTTATTTAAATATTTGTAGCAATTAATTAGCCTAAGCACAATCGGAATATGGAGCTAGAGTCCAGCAATTAGTCGTTCATTAATCTGAATAGACTGAACACTGTTTCTTCTATTATAAAAATTAGAGTGTAATCGTAACACTTTAAAATAAGTTTAGCCACAAGGATTACGTTGAATCTCTATTTGGTATGAGTTCTACTGACAGAATCAAGGCTTAACAACTTAGCTTTGTTGATTTGGGCCTCAATACCTTATTGAGTGGCCCAGGTCCAGTTTGAATGTCTGTACATTTGGGCCTGGGCCAAGGTCTGCGATTGACCAATTTTGTGGTCTTGTTGGGCTTATCTTGGAGCCCAATGGCTGGATTGGATGCAGAATTATCATTTGGTCCAGTAACAAATTAATTAGGATCTTTTCTTTACTATTAAAGACAAATAAAAAATAGAAAATCCTAGTTACTTTAGGTATGCCTTTTAATTAACAAAATGAGACGAGCCTCGCCATATAGAACGCATAAATTGTAGGGTCCTCAATAAATATTTATATTAAAATACTTAGAATTCGGTATGGGCCGTTTAGCGAATTTCACTGCCCTCCCCAAAGATAAAAATACGTTAGTCTCTTTAGGCGCGTATTTTAATATACCTTCCTAAACTCGGGTGCACATTTATGTGACCCAAATCCAAATCTCAACGATGTTAAATATATCAAAAATCACGGGTGCATTTATGTGACGTGGTTCGAAACATGTTTGAATAATGTTGTAATTTTCTCTAAAAGATGAGTAAAAGCGGTTAAAGTTAAAATTTTCACATAGGCTCATAATTGTTTAAAATCAGATAATTAAGCTGAATATAACAGTTTAGCGACCGTGCTAGAACCATGGAACCCGGGAATGCCTAACACCTTCTCCCAGGTTAACAGAATTCCTTACCCAGATTTCTGGTTCGTGGACTGTTAAACAGAGTCATTCTTTTCCTCGATTCGGGATTCCACCGGTGACTTGGGACACCATAAATCTCCCAAGTGGCGACTCTGAATCTTCTAATAAACGAATCCCGTTTCGATTTTCACTTCAAGTTAGAAATAACTCCCTTTATTATACCCTTTATGGGGTGTAGGAAAAAGGAGGTGTGACAGCTCTAGCGACTCTGCTGGGGACAAAACCCAGAACTTCGGTTCAGGGTTTAAGAATTTGAGCTTAGAATAATTGTTATATTTGGCTATATTTGATTTTCCTACATGTTTCATGCTAAATGTTCTAAATGTTTACCGCTTTGATATTATCTGAATTATATATAAACTGTGCCGAAACCTTTCTCTTCTTACCTCTGGGGATGTGCTTACTGGTTGAGACTCCCTATTCTGTTAGTGTCATACCCTAAAATAAAAAAGAGGCTCGGACAAGTTACTAAGCTGGACGATCTTGCGGGTCCCCGGTACGTAGCCCCCTCCTCGACTCGAGTTGTCCGCTCGGGTACACTGTTTGGAACACATACCCAGGTTTTGAACCTAGAATAACTTGACTTCATGCCGGATCCCTAGTAGGAACGCTTATTTGCATCATGTGCATTTGACTTAGGGGACTCAACACAGGGGTTGGATCCGTCTAAGACAAGCAACCCGAAATGAAAAGACCATCCTGATGCACCCTACTTGTTTTCTGCATTTATCTGTTTCAGACTTGCATGCTGACCGGCTTTTTGAATATCGAAAAATTGAAAAAGAGAAAAAGAGAGAAATAGCAGTGTAGAGAGTCAATTACCTATTTTAGAAAAACCAATGCCCGAATAATACCGAAATTCTGTCGGATTTTTTGAAAAGAAGAAAATGGTTTTATTTTAAAAAATAGTTTGTTTTATTTTGCCACTAATATATATATATATAAGTTCTTGTTTTTAAAAGTAGTTTTTATTTGCCTATGAAATGAAAAATAGTGAGAAGGAAAAGAGTTTTGTTTTTAAAATAGTTTGTTTGCCCGAACTACGCTAGTTTGATTCCCATAGGGTGTGGGATACGTGGGCAACCCCCATGGGGTCCAACTCCCCTTTTGCAAAAATAGCCCAAAAACAACAAAAATTTTAATTTTGTCATGCACAAGTCAGGGGATGCCATTCTTTGTCGAAAGTAAGCCGAATGTCCCTAAAAGGGCACTGGAAGGCTATTTTTACAAGAACAACCACTTTGGGTCATTTTCAACGATTAATGGGCACAGCCTTAAAATCTTCTTCTCGAAGTGCTAAAAGGCCGTATCCGCAAAACCGGCTATTTGTTTTAAATTGGAAATTTGAAAAATAGCGTTATTTTTTCCTTTTGGGTCAAAATAAATGATTAAATCACCTCAATAAATGTGCAGGATGAGCACGATTCAAAATGAACCTTTCTCGATCATGAATAAAATCCCTCTGAAGTTGCGTCTATGGTGGAACGATCTAGGTAAAGAAAGATGAGACGAGGTCAAAAATTATTTGAAAGGGCTTACTGGTTTGTTGGAGATTGTGCCTCAGGGAGACATCATCAAAGCATTGGTCACATGTTGGGATCCGGCACACAATGTGTTCCATTTTTCTGACTTTGAACTCACCCCGACCCTAGAGGAAATAGCTGGATACATCAGAAATGCCGAGGTTCCGTTAAGGGACATGTACCTGGTTGCCCCAAGAACCATAGCTGTGCACAGGTTTTTAGACTCACTGAAGATAATCAGGACGGTCCAGAATCCGGATTTGGCAAAAGGCTTTTGTACTCCACACTTTATAAACAACAGATATGGCCATGCAGGCGGGCTCAATAATCCGAAAAGCAAGATATATAGCAAAGAAAACCGGCAAAAATGGGAGGAACATAGACGTTTTGCTTTTATGGTAGTCTTTTTGGGGCTTCTGGTATTCCCGAGGAAAGATGGAAACATTGACATAAAAATAGCCGGGGTCGTCCATTCGTTAATGGCTCAAGTCAAAAGCACTCTTGCACCCATGATAGTAGCCGACATCTTCCGCGCTCTTACAGTCTGCAAAGCCGGAGGGGACTTATTTGAGGGGTGCAATCTGTTGTTGCAAATGTGGATGACCGAACACCTGTGCCATCGTCCTCAGTTCCTGAGTTATGGGTCTACGGAGAAAACCTGTATAGAAGAGTTTTATACGAGGATTGAGGGGGTCAGCTTGCCCGAAGGAGTCACGGGATGGACATCATGCTTTTGGTCCCTCACTGCCAGTCAAATAGAATGGACGTTTGGTTGGTTTCCTGTCGACGAAATCATATATATGCCAGCAGCGGGGCCGCATTTTATTTTGATGGGCCTTAAGGGAATTTAAACTTATGCCCCATATCGAGTGTTGAGGCAGTTAGGAAGGTTCCAAATAATCCCGAAGAGTGAAGATCTCAGCCACCAAGTAGTCAAACTCGGGCCTAATGGTCAATTTCCTGAGGCAACAGTTCACAAAATTTGGAACGAGTGTCAATACTTAGCAGCGAATACTTGTGTACGGGATCGGTCTAAAGGAGAAGTGTCTTTGGGATACCTTTCTTGGTATAGGAGGGAAATTGAGTTCGAAAGGCCAGCCAAAAGGCCCCACCTCTAGGAATTCGTCGAATCATCACAAGAACAGTGGGACTGGTTGGTTAAAGAACGCGAGTACAGAGCCAAAATAGGCAGATTGGAGAAGCAAGCCATGGAACTTCAGTTTGAAAAGGATGTTCAAGCCGCTATAGATAAGGGGGAAAAGAAGAATCTAATCCAAGAAAACGAGGCCCTTAAAACTCAGATCCGAAAAATGAGAATAGATGTCAGAGAACCAGAAAGAAGTGGGGCTGACCAAAAACTCATAAATGAACTAAAAGGGAAAGCCCGCGAATGCCAAGAAGACTTGGAGAGATCTGAAGCTAGCTTGGCAAGGATCCGAGCCAGATGGGCAAGGGATGCAAAAGAGCGGGCACTTCATATGCAGCAAACGAAGAGAGACTATGAGGGGAGCATCACTATCCTGAGAGAAACAATATCCACTCTCGAAGACAAGGTATTCAAGCAAGCCAGAAATTTCAGAGCAGATAGGAAACGCTGTTATGACCTGATGGCGCGGATGGAGGAACAAATGCACGAATTTCAAGATCAACTCTTTCGTAACTCTCAAGTACTGGGAATGCAGAATCAACAGATAGAATGGTTGCTGCAGGAAAAAGGCAGAACTAGGGAAAGGGTGGAAGACATCGCGCACTACATCACCAGAAAATGCCGAGCATGCAAGGATATGACTCGTACTACCTTCTTTGCTGCGGTGATGATTTTTGTCCGCCAGATTATGGGAAAATTGAAAAGGCTGCAAAGGGATCTGGCACAAAGGTCCGCGATAAGGCCGAATGATGCCTCGCGGACCCCAGGGAATTTTAGAGCATTAGAATGATGTTTTGAGTCTGTCCTTTTTGGGTTTTGAACGTCTGATTTTAAGTCAAGTATTTTCATGGTGTTCAAGTTTTGAGTGTGCTTTTGAGTCAAGTATTTTCACTTATTTAGAGTCTGTTGTTTGAGTTTTGAGTGTTTGAATCATGATTGTAATCGAAGAAGTGGTTATGAAAATCCCGACAATTTTGTTACATCTTTATCATGCCAGAACTACACACGGTCTGATTCATGCGGGAACATGATACATAGGCAATCCACATAAGATTCGACCACCACTAAAAAGAAGAAAAAGAAAGAGAGAAAAAATGAAAATAACCAAAATAATGGAAAGTTGGAGGGGTATTAAAAAAAGAGGCACAACTATGAAAAGCCGGAATGTCGCACGCAACTGGAAGCAAATACATGATAGAAATGGTTAACTGCCTAGGTGCATTGCATCCCAACGTGTGATTGCATATATGTCAACTCTAAAAACTAACAAGTTTGTTGCACACTTCAGAAAATTCAAACAGTTAGCTTGTTTAGAACGTACTGGCACATTACCATTATCAAACAAGATCAAAAGGACCAATACCAAAGATCATGTCTAACTCGGACAGAGAAACAAGCGTTGAAGAGGAAAAATCAGAAATGCAGACAATGAAGGGGGAAATGGACAGGATGAGACAACAAATAACATAAATGCACCTAGCCTGGGCCAGGGGGCAACCATTACCAATCCCTCCTACTAGTCCTACTCCCACACTGGCACAGGCTCCGGAATATCCTCCCACTGATCAATCGGCAAGTTTCCCGATTTACCAATATTATCAAAGGAAAACTTCTTACACTCCCCAAGCTCCACTACCCAAACAAAACCCTCCGCCACCAATCACCCCTGTTTTCGTGGCACCTCCACCTGCCACGTTACAAAAATCCTCCAGTGAGCCATTGTTTCAGATTCACGACAACCACTGCTACTCTCCCGAGCCTACCTTTAAAGCTCCTGAACCGCACTCCTACACCCATCACTTGGAAAACCCGGTAGAATCGGAAAAGCAACTCAAGAATCTGGAACAGGAAGAAATGGTTCAGAAAGTGAAAAGCCTGGAGCAATCCTTCAGGAGTGTGCAAGGTTTGGGTGGCCAAGTCATTGTGGCATACAAGGATTTGTGTTTGTTCCCGAATGTTCAGTTACCAGCAGGGTTCAAAATGCCGAAGTTCGATCTGTATGGCGGACATGGTGATCCGGTGGTATATTTACGAGGGTTTTGCAGCAAAATGAGAGGGGCAGGCGGAAAGGATGAGTTACTAATGGCGTTCTTCAGCCAGAGTTTTAGCGGGTCTGCATTAGAATGGTACACACGCCAAGACCATGGTAGATGGTACACCTGGGATGACTTGGCACAAGCATTCACTGGCCACTTCCAATACAATCTGCAAATCATTCCAGATCGTTTGTCATTGATAAAATTAGAGAAGAAACCCGGGGAGGGTTTCAGGGAATACGGGTTTCGTTGGAGAGAACATGCCGCGAGGGTCGATCCTGAAGGAAGGAGAGATGGACGATTACTTTCTGCAAGCTTTGAAGGCAACTTATTTTGGTCACTTGGTGACAGCGATTGGCAAGTATTTCAATGAGGTTGTGAAAATGGGCGGTATGATCGAAGAAGGACTCAAGTATAATAAAATAATGAGTTACTCGGCAATCAAAGCCACCACTCAGGCTATCCAGAGCGGCACTGGAGGTGTGATTGGGAAGAAAAAGAAAGAAGACGTCGCAACAGTTGAGTCCAGTGCTTGGTTCGGATCCAGAGGCCTTTCACCCTATTATAACTGACCCCAACCCCACCTATAAAATTACTCCCATACTCCATATAGCCACCCACAACATTACTACCCACCGCCATATCCTCACTTTTCCGTCCACCATGCTCAGACATATGTTCAACCTCCCGTCCACGCACCATGGCGTGCACCGGCCCTGCAAAATAACAACCCACCTCCAAGAGCATATAGAAATCCCTCTGGTATAGGTTTCCGCTAGAACCAAACCTTCAGGAATGACAGGGTGCAGAAGCCAAAGACGTTCACTCCACTGGGAGAGTCTTACACCAGTCTGTTCCACCGACTGAGGCAGCTGGGATTGTTGAATCCGATTGAGGCTAAGTTGCCAAATCCCCCTGCGAAAAATCTTGACCACTCGGTGAGTTGTGAGTACTGCTCAGGAGCCCCTGGTCATGAGACGGAGAAATGCTGGAAGTTAAAAACAGCTATTCAGGAGCTTATCGACACTCGTCGAATTGAGGTGCAAACCCCGAAAGGACCTAACATCAACCAGAACCTACTCCCAGCCCATCACGAGACCAATATGATCGAGCTGGTACAGACAGAAAGAGAGTCTAAAAAACCCTCTCAAACCATAATGATGATCAGGTCAAGTGAAAGCAAGCCGGCAAAGGGGCCGATTAACGATAAGTCGGTGATCAATGAGAAGGAGGCGCACAGTAAACCAGTGGAGGTTCAAAATGGGTCCACAAGAGAAGTGATGGTGAAACAATGAGAGGCAAAGGTGGTTGTGCGGGGAGCAACAAACAAATCCGTTCTGATTGTAGAAGGTGCTCGCATAGATCCCGTCATCCTCAAGCCAACAGTTCAGTTGACAATGGTTGACAACAAAGCCATCCCATGGAACTATGATCGGGTAACGGTGACCTATAAGGGAAAAGAGGTCAAGGAGGAAGTATGTGAGGCCCAGGGGTTAACCCGCTCAGGAAGATGTTTCGCTCCCGCGGAATTAAGAAAGGCCAACCCAGCAACAGTAAAGAAACATGTGACCGAAGAAGAAGCAGAAGAGTTTTTAAAGAAAATGAAGTTGCCTGATTATTCCATCATAGAGCAGCTCAAGAAAATGCTGGCTCAAATCTCTTTACTGTCATTACTAATCCATTCTGACGAACATCGGCAGGCCTTGATGAAAATTCTAAATGAGGCCCATATACCTGATAAGATCTTCGTCAATCACCTGGAAAATATCGCAAACAGGATATTCGAGGTAAACAGGGTTACCTTCGCTGATGATGAGCTACCTGAAGAAGGCACCGAGCACAACAGATCCCTCTATCTGACGGTAAAATGCAAGGAATCTGTGGTTACCCGGGTTTTGATTGACAACGGATCCAGTGCAAACATATGTCCTCTCTCTACATTGGACAAACTGAAAGTGGATATCAACAAGGTACGCAAGAACAGCATTTGTGTTCGGGGGTTCGACGGCGGGGGTAAAGAATCGGTCAGTGATATAGTGTTGGAGTTGATGATCGGGCCTGTGGAATTCACCATGGAATTCCAAGTGTTGGATATGGTAGTCTCTTACAACCTTTTGTTAGAACGACCTTGGATTTAAGCTGCAAAGGCAGTTCCGTCTACCCTGCACCAGATGGTCAAGTTTGAATGGGATCGGCAAGAGATCGTGGTCCATGGAGAAGACAATCTGCGCTCCCAGAGCGACACCGTTGTGCCCTTCATTAAAGTAGAGGATGGCGTCGGGCCATGGGTATAACAAGTTTGTGACACAGTATCGGTCGAGAAAATTTCGGAGGGGGAATACATTCCAAATACCAAGATAACCTTCGCATATGTCATGGTAGCCTGTGAAATGTTGGGAAATGGCTTTGTGCCCGGCAAAGGTTTGGGTGCATCTCTGCAAGGTATTTTACAACTGGCATCCTTACCGGAAAATGTGGGAACCTTCGGTTTGGGGTTTAAACCTACAGCGGCAGACATCCGACAAGCTAGGAAGATGAAGCAGAAGTCATGGGTCCTTCGAAAACCGGTCCCACGCCTCTCCAGATCTTTTATCAAGTCTGGAACCAGAAGACGTCCAACAACGATAATTCCTGGTCCTATGGTCAAACCTGATGAGGAGTTATTAAAGAAGTTCGAGGATTTGTTCACTAATGTGAACATGATAGAAGATGAAGAAGGTCCTAGTCACACTGAAGTGCGATTTGTAGGACCAAGAACAAAACTAAATAATTGGAAGGCTACTCTTCTCCCCACCTGGAAGGAGTCTTGGTAGTTTGCTTTTGATTTTCCTTCAAAGTGTGTTTGGGATTACTTCAGGGTTGTAATCCAGTATTATTTTTTTCAAGTTTGTTTTTGAAGTGTGCAAACCTTGGTATCTTGTAATTTTTCAATGAAGGAAATTTCTATTCCCCATTATTTCTGATATTTTATTTTATTTTTATTTTTATTTTCTGTACATCTTTCTTTTCACTGATCTTAATGGTATGGCATGCATGAGGAATCCTCAGCCCAGTCTAGAAAGTCAATTTGGTTCCGAAACAATAGTTCAAGAAATAGAAAATGGTGAAAATGAGTCAGAATACAATGAGGATGAAGCCTTCGAAGAAATCAGTAAGGAACTAAGTCACTTCGAGGAAAAGCCCAAACCCAATCTAAATGATATAGAAACCATCAATCTAGGAGACGCGGATAACATTAGAGAAACCAAAATAAGCGTCCATGTTGATCCGAACCTCAAGGAAGAATTAATTAAAACACTTATTGAATTTAAAGACGTTTTTGCATGGTCATACGACGACATGCCGGCCGTGCCAAAGAAGGATGAAAAGATCAGAGTATGCGTTGATTATCGCAACCTCAATAAAGCAAGTCCAAAAGATAACTTCCCACTACCCAATATCCACATTTTGATTGACAATTGTGCAAAGCAAGAAATTGGGTCTTTTGTGGATTGTTATGCCGGGTATTATCAGATTCTGATGGATGAGGAAGATACAGAGAAGACGGCTTTCATCACGCCATGGGGAACTTTATTGATATCGGGTGATGCCACTTGGTTTGAAGAATGCTGGGGCAACTTACATGAGGGCAATAACTGCTGTGTTTCAAGATATGATACACAAAGAAATTGAGGTATATGTTGATGACGTGATCATAAAATCAAAACATCAGGCCGATCACGTCGGGGATTTGAGGAAGTTCTTCCATAGGCTTCGTAGATACGACCTCAAGCTTAACCCTGCCAAGTGCGCATTTGGTGTTCCATCAGGAAAACTATTGGGCTTCATAGTCAGCCGTCGCAGCATCGAGTTGGATCCTTCAAAGATCAAAGCTATCCAATAATTGCCACCTCCGTAGAACAAGACTGAAGTGATGAGTCTGTTAGGAAGGTTGAACTATATCAACAGGTTTATTGCTCAGCTCACATCAACTTGAGAACCTATTTTTAGGCTGTTGAAGAAGGATGCTGCGGTCAAATGGACTGAAGGGTGCCAAGAGGCATTTGATAAAAGAGTATTTGTCAAACCCACCTGTGTTGGTTCCGCCTGCGCTAGGGAGACCTTTGATTATTTATCTAACGGCCCTGGAGAATTCATTTGGCTGTGTACTAAGGCAGCATGACATCATCGGCAGGAAGGAACATGCCATCTATTATCTCAGTAAGAAGTTCACGACTTATGAGGTTAAGTACACTCACCTTGAGAGGACATGTTGTGCCCTAACTTGGGTAGCACAGAAGTTGAAGCATTATCTGTCATCATATACTACTTACCTTATTTCGCTCTTGGATCCATTGAAGTATATTTTTCAAAAGCCTATGTACACAGGGAGATTAGCGAAGTGGCAAATATTACTCACGGAATTTGACATCGTCTATGTGATGAGGACGGCAATGAAATCCCAAGCATTGGCCGATCACTTGGCCGAGAATCCGGTCGATGAAGAATATGAGCCATTGAAGATGTATTTTCCTGATGAAAAAGTGATGCATATCGATGAGCTGGAATTGACTGAAGAACGAGGATAGAAACTTTTCTTTGATGGAGGTGCAAATATGAAAGGAGTTGGAATAGGAGCGGTACTTATTTCCAAAATGGGGCATCATTACCCTGTTACGGCTCAGCTTCGTTTCTATTGTACTAACAACATGGCTGAGTATGAGGCATGTATTTTGGGCTTACAGTTAGCTGCAGACATGGATGTGCAGGACGTTTTGGTCTTGGGAGACTCGGACCTCCTGTTACATCAGATTCAAGGAGAATGGGAAATACGGGATTTGAAGCTTATACCTTATCGACAATGTTTGTACGATTTGTGTCAACGGTTTCGATCAGTGGAGTTTAGGCACATCCCAAGAGTTCATAATGAGGTTGTCGATGCTTTGGCCACCTTAGCATCAATGTTGCACCATCCAGATAAAATTCATGTTGATCCATTGCATATTCAGGTTCGTGATCAGCATGCTTATTGTAACATGATAGAGGAAGAACTGGATGGCGAACGATGGTTCCACGATGTAAAGGAGTACCTCAAGATAGGGATATACCCAGTGCAGGCCACAAGAGATCAAAAGAGAGACATTCGACGGTTGGCAAATGGATTTTTCCTCAGTGGAGGATTGTTGTACAAAAGAACACCGGACTTGGGATTTTTAAGATGCATAGATGCTAGTCAAGCCACGACAGTTATGGCAGAGGTGCATTCTGGAGTTTGTGGACCACATATGAGCGGGTATGTGTTGGCAAAGAAGATTCTTCAAGCAGGGTATTATTGGCTCACCATGGAGCGAGATTGTATCAGTTTCGTGCGTAAGTGTATCAGTGTCAGATACACGGAGATTTGATTCATTCTCCGCCGACAGAATTACACACAATATCAGCGCCATGGCCCTTTGTTGCATGGGGAATGGATGTCATTGGACTTATCGAGCCGGCAGCTTCCAACGGTCATAGGTTCATTCTGGTGGCAGTCGACTATTTCACCAAATGGGTTGAAGCTAAAACTTTCAAGTCGGTAACCAAGAAAGCAGTAGTGGATCTTGTTCATTCCCATATCATCTGTTAATTTGGAATCCCAAAGGTGATCATTACGGATAATGGTGCTAATCTTAACAGCATTTTGATAAAAGAAGTATGTCAACAGTTTAATATTACACATCGTAATTCCATCCCATATCGTCCCAAAGCAAATAGAGCGGTTGAGGCAGCCAACAAGAATATAAAGAAGATATTGAGGAAAATGGTAGAAGGGTCCAGACAATGGCATGAAAAGTTACCGTTTGCGTTGTTGGGTTATCGCACTACTGTTCGTACTTCAGTGGGTGCGACTCCTTAATTGTTGGTATATGGAACCGAAGCAGTGATACCGGTAGAAGTTGAAATTACATCTCTCCGGATTGTCGCTGAGGCTGAGATTGATGATGATGAGTGGGTCAAAACCCGTTTGGAGCAGTTGAGCTTAATTGACGAAAAAAGATTAGCAGCAGTATGTCATGGCCAATTGTATCAGAAGAGGATGGAAAGAGCATACAATAAGAAGGTGCGTCCCAGGAAATTTGAAGTGGGACAACAAGTGTTGAAATGAATCCTTCCACATCAGGCCGAAGCAAAGGGCAAGTTCGCCCCGAATTGGCAAGGGTCGTTTATTGTGACCAGAGTGTTATCCAATGGCGCTTTATGTTTGACAGATATTGAAGGAAGATGTATAGACATGGCTATGAATTCTGACGCAATCAAGAGATATTATGTGTGATTTCTTTGATTGTAATTGTTGTTTGTTTGTATTTGGCAATGTATCGGAGAATGAAATGACGGAGGCAATTTGTTCTACTATCCAAACACTTTAACCTTTGTTTCCCCTTTTGAGCCTTATTTATTCTTTCTTACCCCTCTTTTGGAATCAGTAATGAAATTGGGAAAAAAAAGAAAGAGAAAAGAAATAATAACAAAAACAAAAGAAAGTCACAAGAAAACAAAGGAATTGAGTGAACTACGTTTGACCTGATTCCTCAAAGAGGATACGTAGGCAGCTTCACGGCTCGGTCGTAGTGTAACAAAAATCAAAAGATCCCCAAGGAAGAAAACTGGGGCAGAAGTTGTGTTTATGATTTTAAGAAAGAAATTTGATTCCAAAAGTTTTAATTTTTACCCATCAAAATTGTTTTGAGCCATTTGATACCCTTTCTCTTTTAACCATACACAAGAACCCACATTGATATCCAAAGAAAGACCTTTCGGTCATTCTTCGAGACTTGCCGAGACAGACAAATGGAAGTGATTCATGTCAAGGATAACACTTTGGTCCCAGCAGGAAAAGTAATAAAAATGAGAGAGTCTTATTGGTGAAAACCTTCACAGGCACCATAAGGCGACGGAAGTTGAGAGAAATAAAATGAGAGAGTCTTATCGAAGAAAACCTTCACAGGCACAATAAGGCGATGGGAGTTGAGAGAAATGAGAGAGTCTTATTAAGTGAAAATCCCTCGAAGGGCACTATAAGGCGACAAGGAATTAAAAAGGGGACAAATGAGATAAGGTTGACGAAAAGGATCCGTCGAGGCATCAAGTGCAACAAAGATGTTGATTCAGCAAAAGAGTTGGGTTGTAGAGCTTTTGAAATGTAAAGGGAGGCCATTATAAAGTTGATTGATATAATAGACTGGGTTGATTAATCCGAAATGCACGACATGATCATTGGGATCAGTTGTAACATTCAGATAAGTCCTTTTCTTTTTCTTCTCCTCAAACATTTGTTCGGGAAGATTTTTATTTTTATTTTTTTTCTATCTTTTGAAGTCATCATACTTCATTTATTTTGGTTAAGATTTTTGTTTTAACAAATAAGAAGGATTTTCAGAGTTTACTACCAATTTCCAATATGATGCGAAGTGAAGCATAGCAAGGACAGGACCAAAAAAAATGTGCTAGGACGTAAAAGGCATTGTTGAAAGACCAAATGATGGAGTGGTTTAAGATTTAATGAGAGTATGAGTTTGAGAAAGAAGGATTAAGACCGGGAAACAATGGTTGGGAAGTTTTTGGATAAGGAATAGTCAGAGGGTTGGAAAGTTCGAAGAAGTTCAAGATGGTCGGACAAGACAGAGTACGGAAAGGAGCAAGGGAAAAGCCATCCCCAGCAAGAGTATCACAACCAATCAACACATTTCAAACTGACAGAATTTTCGTTGATTTGAAACAGGGGCAGAAAATGTCGTTGATGGCGGAAAGGCATGCTACGAGGAAAAAATAGGGAAAGCAATTCAAGTTTTAAAGGAGAGCAAGAAAATTCAAGTTTTAAATAAGAGCAAGACAATTCAAGTTTTAAGGGAGAGAAATATAACACAAGTTTTAAGGGAAGCAGTTTCGAAGGAAGACAACACAAGTTTAAGGGAAGCAGTTTTGAAGGAAGATAATTCAAGTTTTGAGGGAAGATAAATCAAGTTTCAAAGAGAAATTGTTCAGGAGGCAATGGAGAACAATGTCAATAGAATACATTTTTAAGTTTTTGTTAAAGTCGGGAGCCCGCCTGGAGAACGGAGGCGTTATCTTTTTAAGTTGTTGTTGAAGTTAGGAGCCTGCCTGGAGAACGAAGGTGTAATTTGTAAAAGTAGTTGAAGTCAAGAGCCCACCTGGAGAACAGAGGAGTCATTTTTAAGGTAGTCAAAATCAGGAGCCCGCCTGGAGAACAAAGGTGTAATTTTAAAGTAGTTGAAGTCAGGAGCCCGTCTGGAGAACAGAGGTGTAATTTTTAAGGTAGTCGAAGTCAAGAGCCCGCCTGGAGAACAGAGGTTTAATTTGTAAAAAAGTTGAAGTCAGGAGCACGCCTGGATAACAAAGGTGTAATTTGTAAAGTTTTGAAGTCAGGAGCCCGCCTGGAGAACAAATGTGTAATTGTTAAAGTTTTGAAGTCAGGAGCCCGCCTGGAGAACAGAGGTGTAATTTTAAAGTAGTTGAAGTCAGGAGCCTGCCTGGAGAACAGAGGTGTAATTTTGAAGGTAGTCGAAGTCAGGAGCCCGCCTGGAGAACAGAGGTGTAATTTGTAGAAAAGTTGAAGTCGGGAGCCCGCCTGGAGAACAGAGGTGTAATTATTAAAGTTTTGAAGTCAGGAGCCCGCCCGGAGAATAGAGGTGTAATTTTTAAGGTAGTCGAAGTCAGGAGCCCGCCTGGAGAACAGAGGTGTAATTTGTAGAAAAGTTGAAGTCAGGAGCCCACCTGGAGAACAGAGGTGTAATTTGTAAAGTTTTGAAGTCAGGAGCCCGCTTGGAGAACAAAGGTGTAATTGTTAAAGTTGAAGTCAGGAGCCCGCCTGGAGAACAGAGGTGTAATTTTTAAGGTAGTCGAAGTCAGGAGCCCGCCCTGGAGAACAGAGGTATAATGTTCAAAATTGAAGTCTGGAGCACGCTTGGAGAACATAGGTACACGACGATAGCCAAGGTAAAACGTTCAAAGGATCAGTAATAGGGTACTCAACTGAAGAGCAGAAAGATATAATTCAAGTCGAGAAATCGGAGCAAGGCAGCAGCAGAGGAATTGCTACAGGAGAATACAAGACAACAAGGCAGCAAGAAACACAAGAGCCAGTTTGAAGGTTTTGATAGGATTTTGTAATTCATAAACTATTGTTTAGTCTAGCTTCTTATTTTCTTTTAGCATGGTGTAATAAGGAGGTCATTAGGCAGTAGCAGTAGCAACAACAACAGTAAACACAGCTTCATGGTAGCCCCAGCTACCAAAACTTTCCGAACAACATTGACCTGATTCCTTTTTAGACAAGGATATGTAGGAGACCTTTGAAGCAGAGGTTCGGTCAAATATTTCAAAAATGATTTCCACAGAGTCTTCAAAACGGGCAAAAATTGCTCGTATCGGCTCACTTTGTCATTGCACGAAAACTCTTCGCGTTTACGGGCAAAGAGGGGCAGTTGTGAGCACGTGATTTTTGCCTCACATGAATTACTCCCACAAAATCAAAACAAAAAGTGTTTGCTTTATTGTGTGCAATTTTGTGAATTTTGTGGAATTTTCTATCATTATTTGCATTTATCCTTACATGTTTTTGTTTAAATAAATAAAAAATATATAATAGGCTGCGTTTGCATTCTTAGGACTTAATTTTACAATTCTCGATTTAAGTAGTAAATTAATTATTTTACAAAAAATGAAAATCATAAATATGTGCATTTTTGTATTTGTTTAATGTCAAATTGTGTGGTTATTTTATATTTTTAGTATTTAATTACTTGTAATAAATAGTATGTTAAGTAGAGTAGTATTTTAAGGCAATTTTGGTTTTTATTAATCTGAGTTTGGATTTTTTGGTTTTAATTTTGAGATTAATTTAGAAAGAAAATAAAAGAAAATTGATAAAAGAGATAGCAAGTGGGATTGGGCCAAATTCACCTGGCCCAATCAGTTTTCATACCCCAACACAGCCCAAATCACCTCTTATCCGGTCCAATCAACCAAGCCATCCAAACGACGTCGTTTTGGCACACTCAATCCAGACCGTCGATCTCATTAGATCGAACGGTCCAGTCCATCTCCCACATCAATAAAACGACGCCATCTCAGGTGGGCTGATCTGAACCGTTCAAAGTCGTTCATCCAATGATCCAAAATGCACCCTACTATCTGTTCATCTCGCTCGACCCGTTCACATAAGAGATCAACCCGGTCTCTATTATGTCTAAACGATGTCGTTTGTGTTAAGCAATCGATCCAGGCCGTCGATCTAAATTGATCTAACGGTCTGGATTCAATCCACCCCCATGTATATAAATTCCCAAACAAACCCTACCCCCTTAGGACCCCCCCCATCTCCTTCGTCTCCAATCTGAGACCCCAAACCTTCCCCAAACCCTAGCCAGCCACCACCGTTTTCCACCGCCCAAAACCCGGCGGCGCAGCTCCAATGACCACCAAAACAACACCACCAAACCACCACAACCTCCTCATCCCTAATACATCATTAGTTTCCCTCAAATCCCTGTAGATTGGTTCGAATTTTAGATCAAAATATCTGACCAAGAACCCTAGTTTGCCTAATAAGCCCAAATTAACACCCTATAACCCCCATGACCTCCCCTTACATAATTCATACCCCTTTACCTTCGAACCAAGCCGAAATTGTTCGAATTTAAAATCCAAGAACTCTACCTTAATTCCCAATTCAGTTCGGATGGGTTCGTGAAGATTCTAGGTTGTAACAACTGTTACTCGCATGTTTTCACATGAAAACATGCGATTAATGGTTGTTCCTGCCAAGAATCGAAGGAGTTTTCTTAAGGCTTCGACGACTCAGACTGGTTTCTAGGCAAATTTTATTTATGTATGTTTAGTTTAAACAATTCATCTCTCCTGTTAGTTTTGTTTTGGTCCTCCATTCCTGTTCTTTTCCTCTTCATATTATATTTTTCTTTTTCATTTGTTCTGTTGATTTAACGATAATATGAACTAACTTATTTTCTTAATTAGTTTGTTTAAGCAATTTGTTAGCTTATGTGTTGCCATTATCATCTGCCCTCAGAATTGTTAGGCTTCCAATAGGTTTTCATTTTTCTAGCTTGAAATCAACATGTTACCAATTTCCTCTCTTGTGCATTCTATTCGACATTCTGATTTTCTCTTGGAAAACTGATGCCATTTATTTCCATTTGCCTGAGTACTTTAGCCTTAAATGTTAGGACTTTCAGGGGCCCTAATTGAATCATTAGAAACTCAGGAGGGTAATTTAGGTAGGTTAGCCTAAAGGAATTTCACCGGGTAACACATAATTGAAAAAGGGGATCAGTAGTGTAGATAACACCCTGTTTAAGCACTTCTAATGTTAGAAAATAGAAATAACATGGGTACCATATTAAAAAGGATAAGGGGGAATTGATTAGAATATAGTATACCCCATACCAATTGAATTAAATAATGGGAAAAGGGAGTAGTAGTAGGACTGACATTTTGTTTAATATCTTGAGAGTGGAAAGTCAGAAAGGAAGATGGGGGTAAATAGTTTCTTAATTGAACAATGCTCTTAAGAGCTGGAAAGGGCTGATTTTGTTGTTTAAATAGACACACACACATCAAGGGGTGGGAGATACGAAATACACAAAAGAGAGCTTAGGACATTTCTTGAAAGAAAATAGATTGAGAAAAACCAAAAAACAAAGAAAAATATAGCAAAAAACAAAAAAAAAAGTATTGTTACATTAGTATTCCTTAAATCATTTTCAGATTCCATCATTTGCTTCAAGTCTCTAGCTCATTTAGGATCAAAGCTACTTGAATCTCCTTATTCTGTTCGATATCTAAAATTTTAAAGCAGTTCGAGTCCTCTAGGTATTGGATTTGGCTAATTTGAGCTAAATGTGGATCATCTGTTGAGTATTGATCTCCTGTGTTCGTTTCTGGGAATTTTGGTGCTGTTTAGAGGTTGATATATCAGTATCGTTTGGTTTAAAACACTTCTGGAACCATTAAGTTATTTCGGGGCTGAGATCGACGGTGTTTGTTGCTGTTTGTGATTGCTGGATACTAGCTATTGTTATTTGCTGCTGATCTCTTTTTCTTCATTATTTTTCCACTTCCAGGTTCACTTCTTTGAATTACTTCGATGTAACTTTGAGTTGAAGTCGAATTGTGAAGTGCTCACCAGATTTAAACTCATTTGGACGTTGTCTATTGTTTACAATTCGATAGTTGTTAGTTAAATAAATGTAGTTGATGTTTAGTTATTTGTTTTGTATTATAAGAACAAAGGATACACATGGACTATATAAGTGGTGATTTGGACTATTAAACTATTAGATGCATTTCTATATGAATTCCATAGTTAGTAGTTTTTAACTTTTATTAGTTCGTGTTATTAGAATAGTATATTTTGAATTTATATTCAATTTAAACTGGGCTGTGAAAATAGAATGTAGGCCATGCTACGTTAAATCCAGGGCTAATAAATGTTTTAGTAGTGCAAGTTTGACACCAATAAGTTGATTTCAAATGTTGACATTTTCTTATACTATGTCTTTAAGTTTAAAATCTCGAGGTAGGTATTAGTTGATTCACGATTAATTCATTGAGTTCTTTAAATATTTGTAGCAATTAATTAGCCTAAGCACAATCGGAATATGGAGCTAGAGTCCAGCAATTAGTTATTCATTAATCTGAATAGACTGAACACTGTTTCTTCTATTATAAAAATCAGAGTGTAATCGGAACACTTTAAAATAAGTTTAGCCACAGTAGGATTATGTTGAATCTCTATTTAGTATGAGTTCTGCTGATAGAATCAAGGCTTAACAGCTTAGCTTTGTTGATTTGGGCCCCAGTGCCTTATTGAGTGGCCCAAGTCCAGTTTGAATGTCTGTACGTTTGGGCCTGGGCCAAGGTCTGCGATTGACCAATTTTGTGGTCTTGTTGGGCTTATCTTGGAGCTCAATGGCTGGATTGGATGCAGAATTATCATTTGGCCCAGTAACAAATTAATTAGGATCTTTCTTTTACTATTAGAGACAAATAAAAAATAGAAAATCCTAGTTACTTTAGGTCTACCTTTTAATTAACAAAATGAGACGAGCCTCGCCATATAGAATGCATAAATTGCGGGGTCCTCAATAAATATTTATATTAAAATACTTAGAATTCAGTATGGGCCGTTTAGCGAATTTCACGGCACTCCCCAAAGATAAAAACGCGTTAGTCTCTTTAGGCGCGTATTTTAATAATCTACCTTCCTAAACTCGGGTGCACATTTATGTGACCCAAATCCAAATCTCAACAATATTAAAATATATCAAAAACCACGGGTGCATTTATGTGACGTGGTTCGAGACGTGTTTTTATAATGTTGTAATTTTCTCTAAAAGATGAGTAAAAGCGGTTAAAGTTAAAATTTGCACATAGGCTCATAATTGTTTAAAATCAGATAATTAAGCTGAATATAACAGTTTAGCGTCCGTACTAGAACCACGGAACTCGGGAATGCCTAACACCTTCTCCCAGGTTAACAGAATTCCTTACCAGGATTTCTCGTTCGTGGACTGTTAAATAGAGTCATTCTTTTCCTCGATTCGAGATTCACCGGTGACTTGGGAGACCATAAATCCCCCAAGTGGCGACTCTGAATCTTCTAATAAATGAATCCCGTTTCGATTGTCACTTCAAGTTGGAAATAACTCCCTTTATTATACCCTTTATGGGGTGTAGGAAAAAGGAGGTGTGATAGGGGCTACACATGGTATCTACCCTTCCCACCTCATTAAGGTACGAAAGCGCAGATTGGTCTCGACCACTATTGCATGCTATTAACCGTCCCATTCCTATCAGTCCCGGAGGCACTTAGGACTACTAGTACTAAAGGGGAGGGATATTAGGCTGACTTTGGGGTTTCAAAGATGAAAAAGCTAAAGCGACATACAAAACACATAGGACTACACACTAAAAGGGAAAGCACGTAAACACTGAAGGCTTATGTATACCTCCTCAAGCAAAGCAACCAAATAGTATGACTCAAACATTAATCAAGGTCTGAATCTAAAAATTACTAAGGCGAATGGGAGTTTAAGTTGTTGAAGCAGACCAATTTATTACGTAACTCGGATAAGAAGTCTGAATCAAGCCTGCCTGCTGGTTGTAGCAATTACTAGTTAACTAAAGCGGGCTTAGTTTTATTTGTTGTTATTACCTAAGGCTTGCCTAAGTGTTTGGGTGAGATCTTATATACATGGTATCTATCACTGATTCAGAATGTGGAAAAGCAGTGAATTTAAAAACGAGCGGTTTGAGATCCTATAAGCATGCTTGCTAATCGTGTCAATAAGAGGAGATTAGGTTGTTTTAAAAAAAACTAGTTCAGAACAGTATGAATTAGGCTAATTTTAAGCTAACTGGTTTCAGATTCTACACGATGATGATATCTATTATTGCTGATTTTAATTTCTATAGACATGATATCTAGTTGAACGTGAAATGGAAACAGGCATGATTTTACTTGGGAATTCCTATAGGCATGACATCTAGTATTGCTGATTTTAATTCCTATAGACATGATATCTGCTTATATCCGTGTAGATCCTAAAAAGCATGGTGTCTAAGTGTGGTAACAAATATGCAGAACTTTAAACAAATCCTATTGGCAGGTTATCTAAATGTAGAGTCAAGCACGTAGAATTTATTAGAGGACGGATCCTATAGGCATGGTGTCTAGATGTAAAGTTGAACATGCAGAATTTAAAGTAAGTCCTATAGACATGGTGTCTAAATGCAGAATTGAACATGCAGAATTTAAAACAGTCCTATAGGCATGTTTTCTACCCTTCTAATAGCTGAACATGCATAATTACCCATCCCTTTTCCACTAGCCAACCCCAAATGTTTATTACAAATTATTACAGACCACTTGCTGAATTTCATCAAAAAAATATAAAACAAAAGAAGTTACAAGAAGAGGATGCCTGATTCTTGACTTCCTCTCTGAGTTAGGGAATAAACCACCTCAAATGTCATTTTGTTTCCAAAGCCTTTCTCAGACCTAGGTGTGTCAAAGTTCCCTAAGGGTCTCAAGGGACCCCGGGCAGTGCTTACACCCAAGTTTGCAAAACCAGATAGAGATGAGTGTAGTGTGGAAGGGCCAGCCCTTATGAGTCCAAGTTCAGAGGGAGCTCATGGGTCCCAAGGCAAGGCTCACACAAGAGGGGCAGAACATATAGAGGGGTAAGGGAGATGGGGAAATAGCAGTAGTAAAGCATAGGTTTAGTATTTTTCAAACACAGGAGTCAGGGGGTTTGGGAATACATTGCAAGGAGCATATGTCCTTAGGACAGGATCAGTTTTGGGTATGCACAACAGTAGATGGTGCGGCCATGCCCATAAGCCAGCCAGAGAACACAACACATAGAGGGGATATTGAGGTTATGACCCCAAGGAGGGGTTAGGTTTGGGTCATGCACAGCAATGTCTAATGCTGACATGGCCCAAACTAACCAAAGGATATCACACCCATATGGTATATGGGGGTTTAGGATTCATAAGTCATAATAAGTGACTGGCAGAAATCATACATAAGAAAGCATTAATTAAGAACAGGAAAGGGAAGATTACAACATGCTTAGTAATGGAACTTGATTAAATACAAGCAGGAAACAAGAAAGGGTGAAGGAAATAGTAAAACATGTTGTTGTTGATGCTGAAAATTAGTTAGAACATACCAGTGAAGGAGCAAATGCAGAAAGAAAAGTAAGCAAGCCTCCCACAGCCTAGCCTTGGCTTTCAGCCGGCTAGGTAAGGTAGCAACACATGTAGCAACAAAGAAAAGAGAGAGTTTTAGCAGAGAGTGTTCTGAACTCAAGTGTTTTTATTCCATGTGTTCGTTTGTTTGAAAGAAGAGGGCTGGTGGGTATTTATATCCTTTTGAAAACGAGTGAAGGAGAGGTAACAAGTAAAATCTTAGTGCAAACATGGAAATAATCAGTCAGAATCAATTATAAAAGTGATTCCCTTTAATTAAGGAATCACAGTTTAACGTATTCAAAATAAGGAAGGAAATCAATCTAGAGACTATCTGATTATTGCCATAAAAGAAGTAGTAAAAACATTAAGTAAGCAATCGAGTCTAAGTACAGGAATATACTTATTTTGGAAATAGATTCAGCAAGGTAAATATTACAATAAAGGGAAGGGAATAAATCAATTCTAAACAGGCGAGTAAAATCATGGTTTATAAAAGAAAAGTTTTGAAATTAGTCCCAAGATTGAAGATCAATCAAAGAAGGAACTTCAGTATATAAATAGAGTGAACAAACACTAGACATGCGAGGCCAAACCTATTGGCAAAAGAAATAGCATACAATAGTAGCACGAGGTTCAGTAGATAGCAAACATTCGAAGCATAATAATCCAGTAGGTCAAGTCACATTGAATCAATAGTGAAGAAAAATAAAGTATTAGAAGCATCCAAAGGGTCTCACAGTAGCAGATGAGAAAACCTTTTGAAAAGTTAAGGTTTCAAGCATAGTTGAGTTTTAAAGATAGTAAAAACCTAGAATCAGAGGGATCACATAAAGAAAAAAGAGATTCTGAAATAAGGAACTTCAAATCGAGTCAAGTATTCAAACGAACAGTTTCAAACCCACAGACATAGATTTTTTTCAACAGTAGTCGAGCTTAAAAGATGATAAACAAGTAAATCGAACAAGAACTTAAGCAAACAAGCACTTATCTAACAAACAGCTTCAGAACTCGAATGAGACCCAAAAGAAATTATGGTTTTCGACATACAACTCATATAGAATAACGACATGAGCAAAACAGATCAAAATCATAAACACGTTAAATCAAAGAAGAGGTTTCAAAATAATTTAAAAGAAAAACCCTAATCGGAAAAAATGAAGAGTCATTTTGAAAGCAAAGTTAAAGAAGCTTTGAGAAGATGCTTAAAAGTTCATGGCAAGCATAGATCTAAGGTAGATCTGAAAGAAAATCGAAAAAGTCTTAGAGATTAGGGTTTCAGAATAACCGAAGAGCAATAAGAAAGGCCTTGAAAGTTACCGATCTAACCGGGAGAGTCAAAAGTCTGACTCGAATGGCCATGGCTGGCCGGAGAAAGGTTAGGGATGACTGGAGAACGGTCATCGAGCAAGGACTAGACCAAATCCCTTTTAGAGTCTGGTCATAAGACCACAGAACCAAATACATAGAAGCCATAAAAGGCTGGTATAGGTCTCGGATAACCCCGAAAGACCATGGATTAGGGTGGCGGCGGCTAGGGTTCAGGTGAGGTTTCAGAGAGAATTGAGAGTAAATGTGTTCTAAGGTGGTGGATTATGGGAAATGATAGGGTTTTGGTAGTCGTTTGGAATTAATTAAAGCAAGGGCAACTATTGGTCGTTGATTTGAATTATCAACGACCTAGATTAAAAATGGTAATTGGGCGGTTTATGAAACTGGGTTTGGGTTGGTTTAATTTGCAAATGAGTCGGGGTTCAATTGGGTTCAATTAGGGTCAGAATTGGGGTTATAATTGAAATAAAATTGGGTCATTATATAAATAGCCAATTTTCTCTATTTAATTTATAAAAAATAATAAATTTATTTCTAAAAGTAAATTAAAGGTACTAAAATAATTTATAACATATAATTAACTATCTAAAAATACTAGAGTTAATTTTTGTATATGTAAACGTAATTAATCCCAAAAGAGGCTAATGTCGTAATTATACAATTTTAGCCTTAAAATATTAAATAATTTTGTAAAAATATGCAAAAAATTCCTTTAGCTATATTTTAGCATAAACATAAAAGTTCAACAAGTGTATCACCAAAATGATAAATTTAGAAATAATTATTGGATTTTTATGGATAAAATAGGGGAATAAATTGATTTAAATTTTTTTTAAAATTAAGGAAAACTAATGAAACACTTGGATATATTTACATATGAATATATATGCCATTTTGACGGTACTTTTCATATTAAAATATATATAGAAAAAATTTGGGTATCAACAAGGGCCGACGTAAAGTCAGCTACTAAATTTGCAAAAAATTGAGATTTGATGGCTGTTCGGGGCTGATATTCAATATCATACCCGCTGCTTTCTACAGCCCATTTGGCCAGTCATCCCGAGAGTTTGGGTTTATGCATTATATTTTGTAAAGGGTAAGTTGTCACAACACATATAGGATGGCACTGAAAATATGGCTTCAGTTTCCTAGAGGCACTTAGCAAGGCGGGTGCCAATTTTTCTAAGTAAGGGTATCTAGTTTCGTCCTTACCTAAGTTCCTACTTGTCGCGCCCCCTTTTTCTCGCAAAATCGAGTTTCAACATTTCTGGGACAACTCCATTTTTGAGAGTGTAGGGAATTGGAATTGAAAGCGTCGTCACCTAACGGATTAAGGTGAATTATGGCACTTATTTGCAGATAACTCATGTTACCAGTTTACATCACCAGAGATCGGGTAAAGGCTCAAAATTACCTTGAGGGGATTGGCCGAACTTAAATTGTCTAATAAAGAAGCAAGAGGAATATTTAATAGGGATGGGGGGTCCTAAATTTTTTAGCCTAAAGGATCACCTCGTGCAACATAAATAATACTTCGTAACTCCCTCGAGTTGGGCTGTTACTCATATTATTCAGCGAGCACAGACTATCATCTCCTACTACTCGATTACTATCTTTAAGTTGTTACCTAAAGTGCTCTAATTGATTCTAGTTTGATTCTGATGCGTGCACTACCCGTCCCTTACCTATGGCCCTGGAGGTATTAGGACCTCTATTTGGGATAGTTCTAGACTAAGCCTAGGTTGCTCAAAAATGTTAAATACTAAGCGACAAACAAAACATGTTAGGACTTGCAAGTGTAAAGCAAATATGGGCTCATGTTAACCTCCTCATATAAACGCAAATGCACACATTGAATCAGCGGGTTTCATTAATCTGTAGAATTCTATAGACAAGGTATCTATGTGAGAAAATAGGCGAACAGTGTTATGTAGAAGCAACTTCATTAAGGTGGGTATTAGGACCTATTATTTGCCTACTAATTTTATTCAGTGATATAGCGGGCGACTTCAAACAGTAGTGCATCATGCTTATAGAATCCAGAATTGTTATTAAGTCATATAGGCATATTGTCTAAGTGATGACAGTGGCGATTATGTTCAGAACCAATTGATAGAATCCTATAGGCATGATTTCTAATATTAAACTGATTTAAATCATATAGGCATGACATCTAGTACTGAATTGATTTAAATCCTATAGGCATGATTTCTATGAGCTGTGTATGGGCAGAAATTATGCAGATTGCCAGAAAATTGATCAAATCAAACATCGAGGTCCTATAGGCATGATTTTTAATGCACATTTGTTGGATTGATAGATCCTATGAGAAGGATTCTAATATGCATTTTAGTGTCAACCCTATAGGCAGGAATTCTAATATGCAAACACAGAATTAACACCATCAATGAAAATCCTATAGGCAGGATTTCTAAGCACAATATAGAACTCATATAGTTTTTACCAAATGAACAGGATTGACAGTATAACTAAATCATATAGGCAGGATTTCTACCCAGTTTAGCAAAAGGAAATAAGAAAACCCCCCAGCTTTACTAAATATCCCCAAATCTATTATTACAAAGTTATTACAGATCAGATAGCAAATGAATTACATAATAGTAATGAGACACTATAGGGAGCCTTTATTAGGCCCAAATAAACCTAGGAACCAGGCCTTCCAACCATAAAAACTTTGAGGCACATCATAGTGATTCATCCATAGCACATTAGAACAAGGTTTCTAGTGCGTCAAAGTTCCCAAGGGCCTTAGAGACCCAAGGCAATTCTCATACCAGAACCATACATTCAGAAGATAGTTCATAAGATATTGGAAAACCAGTCTCCAATGTGTTAGAGTTCACAAGAGTCTCATGTGGACCCTGAGCAGTGCTCACACTGGAGTGGTTGAGAACCTAAGGGACTAAGAGCGGGGATTTTAAAAGCAGTACATAAAAAGAGGTAGGGGTAGGTTCTAAAATAGTTCGATTTCAGGAGAAACAAGGTTTAGACCATAGAGTTGCAGGCAGAACTGCACCAAACAAGGTTATGCTCAAACACATAGTTCAAGTAGGTTAAAAGTCTGGTTAAGCTAAATTCATGCTAGTACCTAGGAAAACGATTATTTAATCATAAAAAGCAATTAGGAAAATAGTTAAGTTGGCCGGACACATAAATTAAGTAACCATAGGAAAATCTGTAGAGTTAGGATCAATGAACCAATTTCATGTTAATAGTATTGTAGGGATACTAAGTTCAGAACAAGTGTAAGATTAACAAATAGTGCTTGAAAAAATTTACACATTAGGGTAACTTAAAAGAGGGTTCGCATTACTCAAAATAGCTTAATCCTAAGTTAACAATGTCACTCATAGGACTAGATGAGATCATAGAATCACATAAAAACGATAGAATCATATTTGGAATTAAAACATGTTAGTCAAGAAAAGCATGAAGAATGAAATTACAAAGGATTAGGGCATGCAAGTTAAGTAAGAAAGCAAGTAAATGTGCCATAGCAGTTAGGTTCCAGAATAACTTGGCCTTGGCTTTCAGCAGACCAAAACCAGAGACAATTAGCACAGAATCAGAATAAGAGAGCTTAAGTTTTTTTAGAGTATGAGAGTTCGAGTCTGTCCTAAAGGGAACAGAGGAAAGGGTTTAAATAGTGTTCAATTAGGCAGACAAATAAGGAAATAAATCAAACATACACAAATAAGGAATGAAAATAGGTCTAGAATCAATTTCAAGTCGAGTTCAATCAATTAGTAGGACATAACAGTGTGTAATCAGGCAAGTACTACTTAGACTAAGGTAGGTATTATATAGGATCAATCAACAGTCAAATGTCAGATCAACTAAGGTAAGGAAATAATGAGAACAGGGTAAATCGAGCAAAATAAAGAAACATCAGTACCATACAAGAAAGGAAAGATTAAAATCTCAGTAAAAGATTTCAAAACCCTAATTTTTGGGTAAACCATAAAATCAGCGGAGTAAAATAAAGTTGAAAAGAGAATATTCAAAAGGCAAACCATAAAATAAGCACAATATCACATAATGAACCTAGACAAGAGTTCTGAAAGATAACAAAATCAACTAAGATCTGAAAACCCCTAATTTTAAGTAAACACAAATTGATAGAGCAATAAAGGCAAAGGACCGTTTGTTTTAATAAATGAACATAGACAAAGAGTTATTAAAGAAAATATAAGATTTGAACCAAATTAGGTTCGATTAAAGAAGGTTAAAACCCTAGTTTAGGTAAGTAAAAGATTTAACGGAAAATATGCATATTTATGAGTAACAAAGTGAATATAGACAAAAAATAACATTAAAACAAACTAAAGTTGAACCAAATCTAGTTCGAATCAAAGATCTGAAAAGCTTAACTTTAGGTTAGGTACGAATAAAGATATGAAAATATTCATACTCTCATAGGAAAGTTGATGAACATAGATGGAAACAACATTAGGTTGGAGATTTGAAGCAGCCTTGGTTCGATCTCCACATAATCTACTTGCCATTTGAGGCAAGCAAGCTAAGTAACACCAAAAATAAGTAGCCGGTAAAGAAAGAGGGCCAAATAAGGTAGGGAATCGCCAAATGATTCCATTTCTGGGTAGGAATGAAGGGGGTACTTGGAGTGTGGCGCTAGGGTTTCAGAAGAGAAAGGGGAGGGAGACGAGAGCGTTTGAGGGCGGCGGGCAGGTGGAAAAATGGTTTAGAGTTAGAGGGGTTGGTATAATTAAAAGGGGTTGGGGTGTTGGGGCTGGGATTTTAAAGAGGGAATTGGTTCAAGGTTTTAAACGGGTATGAGTATTGGATATGGGGATGTTAGGTTAGGTTATTGGGCTAGGGTAATGGGTAGTGGGCTAGGTCCAAAATTAATTAAGAAAAAGGCTAGATTTTAAATACCTAATTAAATCAGTAAAATAATTTATAAAAATAATTAATAAATAATAAAAATGTCATTTGTGCATTAAAATGATTTAAAACGATTACTTAACATTATAAAAATATAAAAAGTCATTTTTTCTGTATGATAATGTAATTATGCGTATATGTGCTATTATTGTAAAATATTGCAATTTTAGCCAAAAAAATGCAAATATAATTATACATAAAAAATTTTAAAGCTTAATATAGATATTAATGATGAAAAATTAGATAATAAATTATTATAAAATTATTTATGATGCAATTAATAACTGTTTATATAAAAATGTAGGAATAAATTGATTAGAAGCCCTTAAAAATTATAGAAAATTACTTAGTGATGCTCAGTCTTAGTCAGGCAGGGCTTAGCCTCATGCAAAAGGAGGAGACAGTGCTTAGTCTCATGCAAAGAGAAGGCAATGCTTGGCCTTATGCAAATAGGGAGGCATGGCTTAGCCTCATGCAAGTTTCGAGACAGGGCTTAGTCTCATACAATGGAAGGCAATGCTTAGCCTTATGCAAATAGGGAGGCAGGGCTTAGCCTCATGCAAGATTTGAGATAGGGCTTAGTCTCATGCAAAGAGAGGGCAATGCTTAGCCTTATGCAAATAGGGAGGCAGGGTTTAGCCTCATACAAGATTTGAGACAGGTTTAGTCTCATGCAATGGAAGGCAATTCTTAGCCTTATGCAAATAGGGAGGCAGGACGTAGCCTCATACAAAAGGAGGAGACAGTGCTTAGTCTCATGCAATGGGCAAATGGCAAATAGGAGCAGAATATTTCTTAGCTGGAGATATATTTGCGCTTGGCGATCTGGTTGTTCTGAAGGTAATGATTTTAAGGCGCACGTACTTGTGGTTATTCCTTGTTCCTGCATTCAAAGAAAAATCGTGATTTTTGTGGGGGAGGTTGGTTCATGTCTTTGTCTGCTTGTTTTGCTTTGCTTTGCTCTTGAGATCCTGTTCGAGTTACCCTGGGTAACACCTGGCTACCATAGAAATAGTGTTTTCAAAAAATATGCACTTTTTTGATGAAATAGAGTTATTTTAGAAAACAAAGTGGTATATAATATCATGTAAATTAGATGAACTAATGGCTGCGACACTCTAGAGACATTGCGACTTTCTTGCATTAGAATTTTGAGGGTCCTCCTCAAAATTCTGCCCTAGTTACTTAACCAATTTTTTGACTGTCTTGCATATGATGACTTCGGCTAGACTTGCTTCGAAATTTTGAGGGTCCTCTTCAAAATTCTGCCCCAGTTTCTGGTTCTAGGAGAATAAAGATTTTATTAAGATGTGACCGAACCCACCAGGATACCTACGTATCCCCTTTTAAATAGGAATCAGGTCAAGTGTAGTTCAGTTACATCATATGAAGAAATGTAAACAATCTAAACATAATATCTTTTGACTGCATCTGAATTGATAGGTTTTGGCCAAACTTCCCCGTCCATTTCTACAAGTATGAGTGCTCCTCCTGTTAATACTCTGTGAACCATGTAAGGACCTTTCCAGTTAGGAGAAAATTTCCCTTTGGCTTCGTCTTGATGCGGGAAGATTCACTTCAGCACCAGCTGCCCTGGTGTGAATTGTCTTGGTTTGACCCTTTTGTTGATTTCTACCTCGATGGGAATGACAGCTTCGGTACCGAAAACTAGCAAATAGGGAGTTGTCCCAGTTGATGTGCGAACTGTGGTACGATATCCCAATAAGGCAAATGGTAATTTCTCGTGACATTGCTTGTGGTTAAGTTGTGAGTCACTATGGATGTGCAGAAACCAGTTATATCATCGTAAGACCATGCAAAAATGTCCTCATACTCCTTTAGGAAACAGGTGTATTCTTTCTTCTCTGGCGGTGACATGTGAATACTTATGCTAGTTTTTTTTATGGTTTCAGAATCTCCCAAATTGACCGTCTCAGTTTTGTCCAGGTTGGACTTAGGCTTATTCTCAAAATTCTTAACTTCTCTAATAACTTCCTCAGGTATCTCATCCTCTTCTTCCGAGTCACTATCTTTATGTTGTGTTGTCCTATTATATGTCACAGTCATTGGTTCATCAAGGTAAGAAATAGTAATGTTGTAGAAGAAAGATATGAAAGATAATGATAATAAAACATTAAATTATTTGATAAATGCTAAAGCATTAAACAAAATTTCGTCTGAATGACTTCAAAACAATGTTTTTCAAAACAAAATACTGAAAGGAAGATAGTTTAGAAACTGAATGCTCAAAAAGACTTTTTTTTCTTTTTCAAATAGCATTAGTAGCCATGCTACCCGGGGACTTGTCTGGCCCTTGATGGCGTGGCGGTCCAGTTCCTGAGATGTGCTCCCCTTTCCACTGTCTATATGGTAAGGCCTTCTTCCTCCTCCTCCTCAACTATCACATTGCAATCCATATCTTCGTCTTCTAGAAACAGGTTCCTTAGCCCAGCCAAAGCTTCCTCTTCTTCAGATCCCTAAATTGTATCGGCCTGATAAAAGGTCTGACTCAGATGCAGCACTGGCTGCTCGAGAGGGTAATAGGGACCATGCCATCGGGGCGACCAATCATCATATTCTTGCCATGTATACTGGTATCCGATCCCATAAGTTGTACTATGACGTTTCAACTATATCAGTTTGGTAATGCCCTGGAGTTTCTTCCCGAGCCCTTTGCTAGGTTCATACCCTAACCATGCCAGTATGCTTTTTATTTTACTGCTCCACCATTTATCTTTCTCAATTTCATTGACACACTCGATGCGGTGATAAGTTTCTCCACCCAACTTTCTTCTATTCTCGATAACCAGAACAGTTTGACTGGTGTAAATGGGATTACTGCCGTCTTCGTGAATGATTACCTCCTGATGGTTCCGTTCGAACTTCATGGCCTGGTGTAGTGTAGAAGTCACAACTCTAGCGGCATGTATCCAAGGTCGTCGTAGTAAATAATTGTACGTAGCAAATATGTCTAATACCTGAAACTCAACATCAAACCAAGTCGGGCCCATTTGCAAACAAAGGTTAATTTCCCCAATTATGGCCCATTGAGAACCATCAAATGCCTTCACATTCAAACTCCTTGCTCGTATCTCATGGAATTCTTTACTCAACCTTTTCAGATTAGTTAATGGACAAATGTTGAGGCTTGAACCCCCATCTATTAAGACTCTGGCGATGAATATTTCCTCAAACTGTATTGTGATGTGCAGTGCCCTGTTGTGACTTAGTCCTTCAAGTGGTAATTCATCTTCGTGAAAGGTGATCTTGTGACTTTCCAGAACATTCCTATGCGCCTCAAAATTCTGCAGCAGTGACAGAATGGAAATCTGAGTAGGGTTTTGTTCAGATGGTCAACAACAGAGTGTTCTCTTTCATGTACTTTCCTCCAGAGATCATCTGGACCAGTTTTAATGATGGGTTGTTTGGCAGCAACTTCTTTTCTTGTTCCTCCTGAATTTTCAGTTGTATAGATTCTTCCAGCTCTGGTCATTCCTTGTGCAGCACCAGACTCTTCCATTTTTGCTTTTCTTTTCCTTCTAGCTTCGGCAACATAATCCCAAGGTATGGAATTGGAATTGATGGGTGGTGTAGGTGCTATCATTACAATGAAGGTATGGCTACTTCTACTTCAAATGGAGTATGTGTAGTTGCAGGTATTGTCACTTCAATTTCAAACAAAACTGATGTGGCTATTTTGACTTTGACCTGTGGTTGTATCAATACCACAATAGGACTGAGTGTGATTACAGGCTTCTGAAGGTTGTCGCCTTCTTGAATAAGCCCGATTGATCCTTCAGGATCCCATTCTTTGTCAATTTCTATCACATTTACTCCTTCACCCCTATGATGTACAGCTTCCTTTGCTTGTATGACTTTGGTATCAATCAGGGTTTTAATTTTCTCTTTCAGAGTGTGGCATTCATCAATAGTATGTCCCTTCATACCGGAATGGTATGCACATATTTTATTTGGGTTGGCCCATTGTGAGGAGTTTTCCATGGCGACAGCGGGAATGGGGGTGACATATTCGGCAGCCTTCAGTCTTTCATATAGCTGGTCAATGGGCTCAGCAATAGGGGTGTATTATTTGATAGTTTGGACGGGTTGGAGGTGAATGGTAGTAGGCTGGCTAGGTGTTATAAGTATGGTAGGCAGTAGAGGGTTGAGAATATCTAGGAGGTGAAGGTTGGTATGTAGGTAGGGGTGTTTGGTATATGAGTGGGGATTTTTGGCCTTGGGCCACCATTACTGCCCCTAATTCCTTCTTCTTTGATATACCCCCAGACTGTATTGCTTTGTTTGTAGCCTACAATGCCTCAAAATTAGTTACCATCCCATGATCCCTTCTTCAATCCTTTCCCCGAGTTTGATAATGTCGGAGAATTTGTGATTTTCGATGACCATTAACCTTTCATAGTACTGTGGATCCTAGGCCCTGGCGAATAATTTATTCATCTGCTCTTCCTCTAGTGCCAACCTGTCCTTTGCAGCTTCTGACCTCTATCGAGTAGCATACCTGCGGAAAGTTTCTGTTGGTTTCTTCTTGAGGTTCTGTATGTAGAAGAAGTTTGGTGTATTCTCTGTATTAAATCTGAATCGGTACATGAAGTTTTATGCCATGCTTACCCAATTAACCCACTTCTTATGATTTTGACTGATATACCAAGATAGAGCGTCTCTAGTGAGACTCCTCATGAATTAATGTGAATTCTTTCATCTTTCCCAACTCTCACGAGCTCGTCATAGTATGTTCTCAAATGTACCTCCGGGTCACCTGTTCTGTTCAACATCTCAAACTTAGGATGTTTGTAACCCTCCGGGAGTTCTACGTCTGGCTGAATGCATAGATCCTCATAATTCAGACCTTTAAATCATTTGCCTCCTTCAACACCATGGACGCGGCTTGTGAGCTTCTTAAGCTCCTCCGCCATACTCTTAATAAGCAGGTCCTTCTCAGCGGATTCTGGTATGTATGAGATTGGTTGAGCGGAGTGGGGTAAGGTTTCTATGTACATGGGATAGTTTTGGTGGGTGTCGGGGTTTTGAGTGTAGTGGTGATCATTAGTTGAATTCTGCAGATCAGGGATAGGTCATGGGGTATTCTGAGGAGTATGGTAAGTGGGTTGTAGGTATTGAGTTGGGAGATACTGGTGTTGAGGAGGTGTAGGTACGGGCGGAGGATTAGGATTTTGGGGAGGTGTTGCGTATTGATGGGGTGCAGGAGGATTTTGTAGACGTTGATTTGGTGTGTGTTTAGGAGGTGCTGGGTTTAGAGCATTTTGCTGGTTAATATCTGGGACGTTTAAGGTGAGGGAGAGGTTCGCCAAGTTGCAGACCTGCTCCAGTTCCCCTTGCAATTCCTGTATTTTTTGTTCCAACCGTAGGACCAAATCATTATGGGCCGGATCCGACCGTCTGAAGTTTCAATATTCTCAGCATGTGCAGCATTGTCTTTTCGGATACCACTCATATCATCCATCTTAGCTTTTCCTTTGCCTTTTGGATTACTTGGAGGAGGAGGGCCTAGGGCTGCTTATCGGGTGGATTGGGCGGCTTTTTACTCTTAACGGTTTGGCTTAACGGTAATCGGCTTTTAAATGAATTAATCTGTTAGCCACCCGATAAGATATCGGGCGGATTGGTATCGGTTTAGCTCTTATCGGGCGGTTATCGGGTGGTTTATCGGCCTAACATACATATTCACTAAATATCTCCCCTTCTACTAACTTCTTCAACTATAATATGTATTGAAAAACTGAATCTTTGTTAGAAGTCAGTTATATGGATTATTTTTGTTTGTTCTTGCAAAGCTAATTTGTTCGAAAGTTTCTTTTTTTTGGGTGCTTTTGATTCCAAGTCTGTCATTTCTTGTAAATTAAATTCTACTACAAAATACCCAAGCAAGACGTTTTATTTTGAGGGGTACTGCAGAATGCTCAACAAATAAAGAAAGTGTCACGACCCCAATCCTGGTCGTGATGGCGCCCAACACAACTTCTAGGCAAGACCGACCATTTACACTCTCAACCCGAGCGTGAAGCTCAAAACCAATTATTTAAATATCATTAACAGCAATAAAGCTTAAAGTATAAACTGATAGATAGAAATAAGCTGAATGTCACGGTAATACGGAATAAACTCCCAAAGACCTGGGGGTCATGAGTCTAGAGCCTCTAACAATACAGAGTAATAAGATTCCAATAATACATAGCTTCAAAAGCTGCGGAAAAATAATAAAAAGGGATAGGGGAGGAGTCGGGTCCTGCGGACGTCAGACAGCTACGTCGACAACTCCGAATAAACTTTGAAATCAGCAAAAGCTCAGCTAAACTCTCGGGGTACCTGAATCTGCACACATGGTGCAGGGAGTAAAGTGAGTACTTCCAACTCAGTGGTAATAGATATATATAATGACTCACAGTAAGAAATCCCGACAATACAACAATGTGAAGCTAAACCAGTACTCCTACACATTTAACAGTGTAACACAACAAGTAGAGACAGATAAAGCAAATAAATATCAGTGCATGGATGCAATGCAAATGCACACGACGCGTAGCCCGATCTATTGGGTACCCAGCGCTCATTGTGGGGGGTTCAGACTCCGGAGGGGCTACTACCGCCCAAGCGCAATATCACTATCACACCGTTGCGGCGTACAGCCCGATCCACTATCAGTCCAGCTATATGCATGCAAGCCACACGGGCATAGTCAAACTTACCATTTTTAGTTCCAATTATCAGAAATTATAATTAGGTGTTTAAAACCTTAGAATTTTACTAGCCATTTCGAGACAATATTTAACTCAGGACTGATATCATGAAAACATGCTATACATCATGGAAACAGTGATAATAATCCCTACGGGATCCAAATAATTGGCATATAGCCCAAATATATCCATAACCATCCAAGTAGGAGGTTTACCAGTTAATTTCTAGCCAATAGTATAGTACAACATCACTCGGTCGGACTAGGCCATAGTCCTCAATCACAATCGACCCCACACTCACCGTAGAGTACGTGTCTCGCCTCAATATAGCGTCACAGTGTGATATGCCGGGGTTTCAAACCCTCAGGTCATCATCTACATCTATTACTCACCTCAAACCGGTCACGAGACTAGTCCGCTAAGCCTTCTCCTCTTGAATCCACCTCTTCACGCGTCGAATCTGATCAAATCCACAAGGAATACATTATAATATGCTAATGGGACATAACCCAATCGAAGGAACTCGAAAAATACTCAAAAATACGAAATTGGCAAAATCCGAGCCCCGGGCCCATGTCTCGAAAAATTTCAAAATTCACATTTCCGGAATCCCCGTCTCGCCACGAGTCCGTACATACCAAGAACTCCCAAATCGGACCACAAATGGCCCCTCAAACCCCAAATTTAGAATTTTTACTTCAAGCCCTAATTTCTTATAATTTAGCCATAATCTCATGAATTTCAAGGATGATTCTTCAATAAAATCATGTATTTAACTCATAAAACTTACCTCCAATCGATTCCCAGTCGAAACCCTCTTAATCCCTTGCCAACAGCTCCTAAGATGACTAAAAATGGTGAAAGAAATGAGTTGGTTCGCGAAGGAAATGTTTTTAACATTCTGCCCAGATCACTGTAGCTCCTTCTATGCGATCGCGAACCAAGTCACGCGATCGCGGAGAACAAAATTACAGCCCCTACATTTAACCCTATGTGATCGCGGTCCAAGCCATGCGATCGCGGAGAACAAAATACCAAGGCTCCCAAATTGGCCTACGCGATCGCGACATATGCCCTACGATCGCGATGCCTTACGTCCCAATGCTACGCGATTGCGTACCTTTTCATGCGATCGCGAAGAGCAAACGCACCAGCCCCCAGATCCTTCTATGCGATCGCGGACAGCTCAATGCGATCGCGGAGAGCAAAAATCAGGCCTCCCATTTACCTTCTATGCGATCGCAGCCCAAGGCTTGCGATAGCGATGAACAAGTTTTGCCCTGCAATTTCTGCTGCACTTTTTCCAACCCAAAAATTCCCGTTAGCCATCCGAAATCACCCCGAGGCCCTCGGGACCTCAACCAAAAGCACAGATATGTTCTATTACCTCATTCAAACTTGCTTGAATCATCAAAACGCCATCGTTAACATCAAAATCCTCAATTTTCATCAAATCAAAATCTAAGTTTCTTGAAACCTTCCGAATTGCACATTCGATCAAAAACCCAACCAAACGACGTCCGAATGACCTGAAAATTTGCAGACATATCCAAAATCACCTAACGAAGCTACTGCAACTCTCAGAATTCCATTCCGACCCTCGAATCAAAATCTCGCCTATCAACCGGAATTCGCCAAAATTCAAACTTTGCCAATTCAAGCCTAATTCTACACCGAAACTCCAAATTAAATTCCGATTTCACTCCTAAGTCACAAATCATCCCTCGAAGCTAACCGAACCACCAGAAATTAATTCCGATCCCTCTAACTCACAAGTCAACATCCTGTTGACTTTTTCAAACTAATCATTTATTAAAGAGACTAATTGTCCCATTTCCTACCAAACTCGATCCGAATTGACCCAAATTCACCAAGTACACATATTGAAACATGAATAAGCATATAATGGAGAAAACGGGATGGAATTACATGAGACGACGGGTTGGGTCGTCACATCCTCCCCAACTAAAACAAACGCTCGTCCTCGAGCGAGTCAAGAAACATACCTGGAGTCTCAAACAAGTGAGGATATCTGCTCTGCATCTCCCGCTCGGTCTCCCAAGTAGCCTCCTCCATGGGTCGACCTCTCCACTGCACCCTCACTGACGCTATATCCTTAGACCTCAATCTCCGAACCTGTCGACCCAAAATAGCTACAGGCTCCACATCATAAGTCAAGTCATCATCTAACTGAACTGTACTGAAGTCTAACACATGAGATGGGTCCCCAACATACT
>MU718612.1:77912-97075 GCA_026770625.1 Nicotiana glauca
ACGGAATTCGGGAATGCCTAACACCTTCTCCCGGATTAACAGAATTCCTTACCTAGGATTTCTAGTTCGCAGACTGTAACAGAGTCAAACCTTCCTCGGTTCGGGATTAATTCGGTGACTTGAGACACCATTACATTCTCAAGTGGCGACTCTGAAAATTTTAAATAACTAATCCCGTTCCGACCGTCCTTTATTTGGAAAAACTCTTTTTACGCTTATATATCTATATCCCTTTTGCCGGAGTATGTAAAGCGCCGTAAAAAAGAGGTGTGACAATGACATGTATTACTGACTTGATTTAAATCCTATAGGCATGATTTCTATGAGCTGTGTATGGGCAAAAATTATGCAGATTTCCAGAAAATTGATCAAATCAAACATCGAGGTTGTCACGACCCAATTCCCAAACCCGGTCGTGATGGCGCCTCTCATGATGACAAGGCCAGCCAGACAAATGCCAACACCTCTTTTAAAGCAATTAATCAACATTAATAATTCTAACACATACTTAACATAGCAAATAATGCGGAAATAGCGATAAATATGAGGGAAACCATCTCGATACAGCCCAACTGGGGTATCACAAGTCATGAGCTACTACATAATTCGCTATAAGTCTACGGAGTAAAATATCTAATACAATAGTCTGAAAGAAACTCAAATGATATAAAATAGGGGAGACAAGGGGCAGCGGACGTCAACAGCTACCTCGTCGCTCCAACTCGCTGCCTGGTCTGGAAGGAATCAGTGCTCAGGTGCGAACTTAGCTTTGCCTATATCTGCACACATGGTGCAGGGAGTAATGTGAGTACTCCGACCCAGTGAGTGATAATAATAAATAATAACCGAAGGCATGAAAACACATAACTGCACAAAGCAATTTTATGTCAGGCAATAAATCACTTAAAAACAGTAAAACAGTAAAGAGTCAAATGAAATCTCCTTCTAAAAATAGGTAAATCAGGTAAAACAATCAGTAAATAGTGTGTAGAAATCTGCACCTCAGGCCCTGTATCAATCGCTCAGAACAATATCAGCCCCTCGGGCTCAATATCAATCACTCAGCATAATATCAACCCCTCGGGCTCAGTATCATATCGCGTGGGTACCCGCGCTCACTATGGGTGTACAGACTCCGTAGGGGCCCCTTACGGCCCAAGAGCTATATCAACATAAGGTCTGAAAACTTTCTCTCATCACACTCGAGGCCTGAAAGTCTCCTCACATCACACTTAAGGCCTAAAAGCCTTCTCACATCACTCACGAGTCCTGAAAGCCTCCTCACATCACTCACAAGGCCTGAAAGCCTCCTCACGTCACACTCAGGGCCTGAAAGCCTCACTTAGTCCAAAAAACATCATAAGCCCCTCGGGTATCAATAAATAGTAGTACTTAGCCCAAACAATAGTGGAAATATCATTTAAGTCTCAAAATGCAATTAAAGCGGCTGAGTTTGTAAAATAGTATAATCAATAGGACTGAGTTCAAATAGTAAATCAGATAGTGAGGAAAGAGTGATAAAAATCCACGATGGAATCAAGTAATTGGCATGAAGCCCTAAAATAAGGAAAGAAGCCCAAATCATGTTAATAACAAACATATCTCAATTAAATACACGGTAAAATATCAAACGAGACAGACCAAGTCACAATCCCCAGTAGTAAACAACCCCATTAAGCGCGTGTTTCACCTCAACATAGCACCACGTTGTGCAAATCCGGGGTTTCAAACCCTCAGGATATCATTTACTATCATTACTCACCTCAAGCCGACCAAAATCCTATCTCGCTACGCCATTGCCTCTCAAATTGGCCTCCTCGCGCGTCAAATCTGATCAAAACCACAATGAATACATCACAATAGGCTAAGGGAACATAACCCAATCGAAAAGAATCGAAAAACATTGAAAATCACGAAATTTGCAAAACCCGAGCCTCGGGACCACATCTCAAAACTAAAAAAATTTCACGGACAACGGGTTCCTTATCTCGCCACGAGTCTATACACACCAAAAACTCTCAATTCGGACCACAAATGGCCCCTTAAATTCCAATTTAAAATCTTAAAATCCCAAGCCCTAGTTTCTTCCAATTTAGCTAAATTTTCAAGAATTTCAAGGATACTTCTGCAATATAATCGTGTTTTTAACTCATAAAACTTACCTCCAGTCAATCTCCTTCGAATCCCTCTTCAGATGCTCCCAAGTAGCTCTCACAATGCTAAAAAATGGTGGAAAATGGGTTTGGGTTCGTGGATGAAATGTTTTTAACATTCTGCCCGGATCACTGTAGCGTACTCTATGCGATCGCATCCTAACCTCTGCGATCGGAGAGCACAAAATTTCCAGCCCCTCAAAATACCCTATGCGATCGTGACAGACCCCCTGCGATCGCAATTCATCAGCACTTAAAACTGTGCGATCGCAACACTCAGTATGCGATCGCATTGAACAATCAATCATCCCCTCAAAATCCTTCTATGAGATCGCATTGAACAATCAATCATCCCCTTAAAATCCTTCTATGCGATCGCAGAGACCCTCCTGCGATCGCAGAGAACAAATGTCTGCAACACTGAACCTACAATTTCTAATACATCCTAAGTCCCAAAAACCGTCCGTTAGCCATCCGAAATCATCCTGAGGCCACCCGGGACCTCAACCAAAAGTACCAACACATCCTAAAACATCATTCAAACTTGTTCCAATCATCAAAACACATCAAACAACACTAAAATCATCAATTCTCACCGAATTCAAGCGTAAGTTCTTCAAAAACATCCGAAACATGCATTTGGTCAAAAACCCAACCAAATCACCTCCGAATGACCTGAAATTTTGCACACACATCCCAAATCACATTACGAAGCTACAACAGCTCTCGGAATTCCATTCCGACCTTTGGATCAAAATCTCACCTATCAACCGGAATTCGCCAAAATACTAACTTCGCCAATTCAAGATTAATTCTACACTAGACCTCCAAAACCAATTCCGATCACGCTCCTAAGCCACAAATTATCCCCCGAATCTAACCGAATTACCGGAAATTAAATCCGATCCCTCTAACTCATAAGTCAACATCCGATTGACTTTTCTAAAACAAACCTTCCTTAAAGAGACTAAGTGTCTCATTTCCTTCTAGAACCAATCCAATTCGACTCGTTCACCCAAGACTCTTATAATAAAATATAAGGAAGCAGAAAATGAGGAAAACGGGGCGGTAACTCATATGACAATGAGCCGGGTCGTCACATCCTCCCCAACTAAAACAAACGCTCCTCCTCGAGCGGGTCAAGAAACATACCTGGAGCCTCAAACAGGTGAGGGTATCTGCTCTGCATCTCCCTCTCGGTCTCCCAAGTAGCCTCCTCCACGTGCTGACCTCTCCACTGCACTTTTACCGAAGCTATATCCTTTGATCTCAACTTTCGAACCTAACGACCCAAAATAGCCACCGGCTCCACATCATAGGTCAAATCATCATCCATCTGAACAGTGCTGAAATCCAATACATGAGACAGGTCTCCAACATACTTCCGGAGCATAGAAACATGGAATACTAGATGCACGCCTGACAAGTTTGGTGGCAAGGCAAGCTAATAAGCTACCTCCCCAATCCTCCTAAGTACCTCAAAAGGCCCAATAAACCGCGGACTCAGCTTCCCTTTCTTTCCAAACTGCATAACACCCTTCATGGGAGAAACCTTCAGTAAGACCTTCTCACCAACCATATAAGACACATATCGAACCTTCCGGTCCGCATAACTCTTTTGACGTGACTGTGTTGTACGAAGCCTCTCCTGAATCAGCTTCACTTTCTCTAAGGCATCCTGAACCAACTCCGTCCCCAATAGCCTAGCCTCACCGGGATCGAACCAACCAACTAGAGACCTACACCGCCTCCCATATAATGCTGCATACAGGGCCATCTGAATGCTCGACTGATAACTATTGTTGTAGGCAAACTCCGCAAGCGGTAAAAACTCATACCAAGAACCTCCAAAATCAATAACACAGGCACGCAACATGTCTTCCAATATCTGAATAGTACGCTCGGACTACCCATCCATCTGAGGATGAAATGTTGCGCTCAACTCTACCTGTATACCCAACTCTCGCTAAAATGTCCTCCAGAACTGAGAAGTAAACTGAGTACCTCTTTTTGAGATAATAGACACTGGAACACCATGCAATCGAACAATCTCCTGGATAAAGATCCCTGCCAGCCGCTCCGAAGAGTAGGTAGTACATACCGGAATGAAGTGCGCGGACTTGGTCGGCCTATCCACAATCACCCAAATCGAATCGAACTTCTTCAAATTTCGAGGAAGACCACTCACAAAATCCATAGTAACTCTCTCCTAATTCCACTCGGGAATAATCATCCGCTGAAGTACGCCACCCGGTCTCTGATACTCATATTTTACCTGCTAACAGTTGAGACACCGAGCCACAAATCCTACAATGTCCTTCTTCATTCTCCTCCACTAATAGTGTTGCCTCAAGTCCTGATACATCTTCGCGGCACCCGTATGAATGGAATACCGCGAGCTGTGGGTCTCCTCTAATATCAACTCCCGAAGCCCATCCACATTGGGCACACAAATCCGGCCCTGCATCCGCAACACACCATCCTCACCAATGGTCACGTCTCTAGCATCATCATGCTGAACCCTGTCCTTATGGACAAGCAAATGCGGGTCATCATATTAGCGCTCTATGATGCAATCATATAAGGAAGACTGAGAAACCACACAAGCCAATACCCAACTAGGCTCCAAAATATCTAGTCTCACCAACCGATTGGCCAAGGCCTAAACATCAACTGCAAAGGGCCTCTCCCAAACTGGAATATACGCCAAACTCCCCATACTAACTTCCTTCGGCTCAAAGCATCGGCCATTACATTGGCCTTCCCCGGGTGATACAGAATGGTGATATCATAATCCTTAAGTAACTCTAGCCACCTCCGCTGCCTCAAATTAAGATCCTTTTGCTTGAACAAATGCTGAAGACTGCGATGGTAGGTGAATACCTCACGAGATACACCATACAAGTAGTGCCTCTAGATCTTCAGAGCATGAACTATAGCAGCCAACTCCAAATCATGTATAGGGTAGTTCTTCTCGTGGGGCTTCAACTGACGAGAAGCATAAGCAGTAACTCTACCCTCCTACATCAATACACATCCGATCCCAACTCTCGAAGCATCACAATATACGGTGTAAGAACCTAAAGCTGAGGGCAAAACCAATACTGGAGTCGTGGTCAAAACTGTCTTGAGCTTCTAAAAGCTCTCCTCGCACTCATCCGACCATACAAATGGAGCACCCTTCTGAGTCAACTTGGTCAAGGGCAATGCAATAAAGGAAAATCCCTAAACAAACCGGCGATAATAACCTGCCAAACCGAGGAAACTACGAATCTCTGTGGCTGAGGTCGGTCTAGGCCAACTTTGAACCGCCTCTATCTTCTTCGGGTCAACCTGAATACCCTCATTGGACACCACGTGCCCCAAAAAAGCTATTGATATGATCCAAAACTCACACTTGGAGAACTTTGCATAAAGCTTCTCCTCCCTCAATCTCTGCAATATAACTCGCAAATGCTACGCGTGCTCCTCCTGACTACGTGAGTACACCAGAATATCATCATTGAAAACAATAACGAATGAATCCAGATACGGCCGAAATACATTGTTCATCAAATGCATGAACGTTGTTGAGGCATTGGTCAGCCCAAAAGACATAACAAGAAACTCATAGTGCCCATATCTAGTCCTGAAAGCAGTCTTCATAATATCTGAATCCTTGATCTTCAACTGGTGATAGCCCGAATGGAGATCAATCTTGGAGAACACCCTCACTCCCTGAAGCTGGTCAAATAAATCATCAATGCGAGGTAGAGGATACTTGTTCTTTACTGTTACTTTGTTCAATTGCATGTAATCAATACAAATTCTCATGTTGCCATCCTTCTTCTTCACAAATAGAATCAGTGCACCCCACGGTGACACACTAGGCCGAATTAACCCCTTATCTAGGAGTTCCTGAAGTTGATCCCTCAAATTTTTCAACTCCGCTGGTGCCATACGATATGGCAGAATGGAAATGGGCTGAGTGCCCGGCACCAGGTCAATACCAAAATCAATATCCCTGTTTGGTGGCATGCCCGACAGTTCTGCAGGAAATACATCGGGAAACTCCCTCACAACTGGGACAGAACCAATGCTAGGAGTCTCGGCTCCAACATTTCTCACAAATGCCAAATATGAAAGGCAACCCTTCCCCACCATACGATGGGCCTTTAAGAATGAGATCACCCTACTAGGAACATAGTCAGTCACACCACGCCACTCGATCATCGGTACACCCAGTATAGCCAAAATGACTGTCTTAGCATGACAGTCTAGAATAGCATGACATGGAGATAACCAGTCCATGCCAAAAATAACATCAAAATCCACAATGCTCAATAGCAATAGATCAACTCAGGTCTCCATACCCCCAATAGTCACCAAACATAACCGATACACATAGTCTACAACAATAGTATCGCCCACCGGGGTAGATACATGAACAGGTAAAGTAAGACACCCTCGGGACGTACCCAAATGATGAGCAAAATATGAGGACACATAAGAATAGGTGGAACCGAGATCAAATAAGACTGAGGCATCCCTGTGGTAGACTGAAATAATACCTGTAATGATAGCATCTGAAGCAATTGCATATGTCATATCCTGAAAAGCATAAAAACGAGCCTGACCACCGCCTGATCGACCTGAACCTCTGGGGCGACCCCTGGCTGCCTGACCCTCACCCCTAGCTGGCGGGGTGGGTACTGAAGAAACTGGACCAGAAGACGAAGGCTGACCCCTCTGCTAAAATGAGCTAGCAGCATGACGAGGACACTGCCTCCATATATGCCCAAACTCTTCGCACTCATAACAACTCCCAGATGCTAGGGAATGAGACTAAAGGGGACCTCTCGTGCCGGAGTGACTAGCTGATGCACTCAGCCTAGAAGAAGCATGAACAGACGGGGCTCGAGATGAACTCTGTGCTGGAAGAGCGCTGAGTGAAGGCTGACTCTGCTGAGAACCATGATAACCATGACCCGAAGATACCCCACGATACTCGGGATGGGCCAACTCAGCGGGCCTGAAAGAACGACCCCTACCCTGCTGGAACTGGCCCCTCAAAGGAGCACCACTGTAACCGCCAGAACCTCGAGGCATCTTGGCCTCCCTCTCCTCTCGATCCTGGCGGCGAACCGCCTCAATCTCTCGAGCTATATCAACCACCTCCTCGAATGAAGCCCCCAATACCCTCTCTCTAGTCATAAGAACACGGAGATGGTAGTTAAGTCCATCAACAAATCTCCTGATCCGCTCACGATCCGACGAAACCATCCAGACGGCATGACGAGCCAACTCTAAAAACCTTATCTCGTACTGAGACACAGTCATATCCCCCTGTCGTAGCCACTCAAACTGCCTGCGTAGCTCCTCTCTGCAGGACTACAGTACATACTTCTCCAAGAAGAGAGTGGAGAACTCCTGCCAAGTCAAAGGTACTGCACCAGCTAGCCTACGCCTCTCATATGCCTCCCACCAAGTGAAGGCAGCCCCAGTAAACTGAAAAGTAGTAAAAGACACACCACTGGACTCAAGAATCCCTGCTGTACGGAGCATCCGCTGACATCTGTCGAGAAAACCCTGGGCATCCTCGCCCTCAACACCACTAAATGTCGGAGGCTGGAGTCTACCAAACCTCTCGAGACGACACTGCTCGTCCTCTGGCATAGCTGGAACCCTGAACTCCTATATTGGTGCAACCGGCTGAGCTGGAGGTGCCTCTAGAGTTTGTAACCCCTGCACTACCTGCTCAGGTGTGCGAGCAGCGGGGGTCTGATTGCCTCCCCCGGCTTGTGAAGTAGCTATTACTGCTGTGGTGGCTGAAACCACCTGAGCCAGGCCCGTGCAAACAGTCAAAATCTGAGCCAAAGTCTCCTGAAGGCCAAGAATCATGATGGGCACACCCGGTGCCTAATCCTGAGCTTGGGCAACTGGAGGGTCCACAGGTGTTACCCCTCTGCCACGACCACGACCGCGTCCACGGCCTCTGGTGGCCTCAGTTGGTGGTACTGGTGGTCGTCCGTCACATCCTGTAGCTCGTGTCATCACCATCTGTGAGAGAATAGAATAAAGAGAAATTTAGTACTCGGATCAACAAGTTCGCACAACAAGAATTTCAAGAATGTGAAGTTTTCATTAAGGTTCTACAGCCCCTCGAGGATAAGTATAGACGTATCTGTACCGATCCACAAGAATCTATTAAACCAGCTCATGACTCACGAGACCTAGTAACCTAGGCTCTGATACCAACTTGTCACGACCCAATTCCCAAACTCGGTCGTAATGGCGCATCTCGTGATGACAAGGCCAGCCAGAACAACGCCAACACCTCTTTTAAAGCAGTTAATTAACATTAACAATTCTAACACATGCTTAACATAGCAAATAATGCGGAAATAGTAATAAATACAAGGGAAACCATCCCGACACAGCCCAAACCAGGGTGTCATAAGTCATGAGCTACTACAGAATTTTCTATAAATCTACGGAGTAAAATATCTGATACAATAGTCTGAAAGAAATTCAAATGATATAAAATAAGGGAGACAAGGGGCTTTGGACGTCAACAGCTACCTCGTCGCTCCAACTCGCTGCCTGGTCAGGAAGGAATCAGTGCTTTGGTGCGAACTCAGCTATGGATGTATCTGCACACATGGTGCAGGGAGTAATATGAGTACTCTGACCCAGTGAGTAGTAATAATAAATAATAACCGAAGGCATGAAAACATATAACTGCACAAAGCAATTCTATATCAGGCAGTAAATCGCTTAAAATAGTAAAACAGTAAAGAGTCAAATGAAATCTCCTTCTAAAAATAGGTAAATCAGGTAAAACAATCAGTAAATAGTGCGTAGAAATCTGCCCCTCGGGCCCAGTATCAATCGCTCAGAACAGTATCAGCCCCTCGGGCTCAGTATCAATCACTCAGTATAATATCATCCCCTCGGTCTCAGTATCAGTCACTCAGCATAATATTAGCCTCTCGGGCTCAGTATCATATCGCATGGGTACCCGCGCTCACTGTGGGTGTGCAGACTCCGTAGGAGCCCCTTATGGCCCAAGCGCTATATCAACATAAGGCCTGAAAACCTTCTCACATCACACTCGAGGCTTGAAAGCCTCCTCACATCACACTCAAGGCCTGAAAGCCTTCTCACATCACTGACGAGGCCTGAAAGCCTCCTCACATCACTCACAAGGCCCGAAAGCCTCCTCACATCACACTCAGGGCCTGAACGCCGCACTCAGTCCAAAAAATATCATAAGCCCCTCGGGCATCAATAAATAGTAGAACTCAGCCCAAACAACTGTGGAAATATCATTTAAGTCTCAAAATGCAATTAAAGCGGCTGAGATTGTAAAACAGTATAATCAACAGGACTCAGTTCAAGTAGTAAATCAGATAGTGAGGAAAGAGTGATAAAAATTCATGAAGGACTCAAGTAATCGGCATGCAGCACCAAAATATGGCAAGAAGCCCAAATCATGTTAATAACAAACATATCTCAGTTAAATACGCAGTAAAATATCAAACGGGACGGACCAAGTCACAATCCCCAATAGTAAACAACCCCGCGCTTGCCATTAAGCGTGTGACACCTCAACATTGCACCACGTTGTGCAAATCCGGGGTTTCAAACCCTCAGGATATCATTTACTATCATTACTCACCTCAAGCTGGCCTCCTCGCGCGTCAAATCTGATCAAAGCCACAACGAATACATCACAATAGGATAAGGTAACATAACCCAATCGAAAAGAATTGAAAAACATCGAAAATCATGAAATTTGCAAAACCCGAGCCCCGTGCCCACGTCTCAAAACTTAGAAATTTTCACGGCAACGGATTCCTTATCTCGCCACGAGTCTATACACACCAAAAACTCTCAATTCGGACCACAAATGGCCCCTCAAATTCCAATTTAAAATCTTAAAATCCCAAGCCCTAGTTTCTTCCAATTTAGCTAAATTCTCAAGAATTTCAAGGATACTTCTACAATATAATTGTATTTTTAACTCATAAAACTTACCACAAGTCAATCTCCTTCGAATTCCTCTTCAGATGCTCCCAAGTAGCTCTCATAATGCTCAAAAATGGTGGAAAATGGGTGTGGGTTCGCGGATGAAATATTTTTATTATTCTGCCTGGATCACTGTAGCGTACTCTATGCGACCGCATCCTAACCTCTGCGATCGGAGAGCACAAAATTTCCAGCCCTTCAAAATACCTTATGCGATCGCGACAGACCCCCTACGATCGCAATTTATCAGCACTTAAAATTGTGCGATCGCAACACTCAGTATGAGATCGCATTGAATAATCAATCATCCCCTCAAAATCCTTCTATGCGATCGCAGAGAACAAATGTCTGCAACACTGAACCTGCAATTTCTGCAACATCCTAAGTCCCAAAAACCGTCCGTTAGCCATCCGAAATTACCCCGAGGCCCCCGGGACCTTAACCAAAAGTACCAACACATCCTAAAACATTATTCAAACTTGTTCCAATCATCAAAACACATCAAACAACACTAAAATCATCAATTCTCACCTAATTCAAGCCTAAGCTCTTCAAAAACTCCGAAACACGCATTTGGTCAAAAACCCAACCAAATCACCTCCAAATGACCTGAAGTTTGCACACATATCCCAAATCACATAACGAAGCTACAACAACTCTCAAAATTCTATTCCGACCCTTGGATCAAAATCTCACCTATCAATCGAAATTTGCCAAAATACTAACTTCACCAATTCAAGCCGGACCTCCAAAACCAATTCCGATCACGCTCCTAAGCCAAAAATTATCCCCCAAATCTAACCGAATCACCAAAAATCACATCTGAGCCCTCTAACTCATAAGTCAATATTCGGTTGACTTTTTCAAAACAAACCTTCCTTAAAGAAACTAAGTGTCTCATTCCTTCTAAAACCAATCCAATTCGACTTGTTCACCCAAGACTCTTATAATGAAACATAAGGAAGTAGAAAATGAGGAAAATGGGGCGGTAACTCATGTGATGATGGGCCGGGTCGTCACAGAGGTCTTATAGGCATGATTGCTAAAGCACATTTGTTGGATTGATAGATCCTATAAGTACGATTTCTGATATGCATTTTAGTGTCAACCATATAGGTCGGACTTCTACTATGCAAGCACAGAATTAACACCATCAATGAAAATCCTATAGGCAGGATTTCTAAGCACAATATAGAACTCATACAGTTTTCACCAAATGAACAGAATTGACATCATAACTAAATCCTATAGGAAGGATTTCTACCCAGTTTAGCAAAAGGAAATAAGAAAACCCCCCAGCTTTACTAAATATCCCCAAATCTGTTATTACAAATCGGAATAGAAAATAAATTACAAAATATTAATGAGACATTATAGGGAGACTTCATTAGGCCCAAATAAACCTGGGAACCACACCTTCCAGCCATAACAACTTTGAGGCACATCATAGTGATTCATCCATAGCACATTAGAAAAAGGTTTCTAGTGCGTTAAAGTTCCCAAGGCCTTGGGAACCCAGAGAAATGCTCACACCAGAACCATAAATTCAGAAGATAGTTCATAAGAGATTGGAAAACCAGTTTCCAATGTGTCAGAGTTCACAGGATTCTTATGTAGACCCTGAGCAGTGCTCACACTTGAGTGGTTGAGAACCTAAGGGACTAAGAGTGGGGGTTTTAAAATTAGTACATAAAAAGAGGTAGGGACAGGTTCTAAAATAGTTTGATTTCAGGAGAAACAAGGTTTAGAACACAGAGTTGCAGGCAGAACTGCACCAAACAAAGTTATGCTCAAACACATAGTTCAAGTAGGTTAAAAGTCTTGTTAAGCTAAATATTCGTGCTAGTACCTAGGAAAACCATTGTTGAATCACAAAAGCAATTAGGCAAACAGTTAAGTTGGTCAGATACATGAATTAAGTAACTATACAAAAATCTGTAGAGTTAGGATTAATGAATCAATTTCATGCTAATAGTATCATAGGGATACTAAGTTCAGAACAAGTGTGTTTACCGTGAAAATGGTAACAATAATTAATTTTTAAATGGGATTCTAAAAATACATGATCTATTCTCAAGCTAATTGTTAGGGCAATTTGTATTAAGATTGTGCAGTGTAACGATGAAATACGAGTTAAATTGAGGTAATAATCAAACCGAAAGGGCCTGTTGCTCGAGCGCGGAGCAGGTCGATGGAGGCCTCGGGGCCAAGGCTCGAACCGGGATCATTCTATCGGGGACAGTTGGGGAAGGGATAACAAGCAAAATATGATTAAGTAAAGCTCTTTATGGCCATTACACAGTTACATGGCGTAGAACAAGTAAGAAAATAATGAACATAAGGTGGCCTCAGACAAATGAGAACAAATGGCTTAGAAGAAAAGAGAGAGAGAGAGAGAGAGAGAGAGAGAGATTATTGCACTTATGGAGAAAATGGAGCAATAGCCAACCCTCTACAAGGAGGGCCAAGTCCCATTTATATAGGAGGAGAATCTTGGTTACAAGTACATGGAGAATAAAATGCAAAGCACGGTGAAGGGATGGATTGAAATGATGCCATATTATAGGCTCTAGATAGGCCGGGTCTATTAGATATAGCTGTGCGCCTAGGGGGTTTCTTCCTTTATCCTGGCGTCGTTCTTTGCTTCTGCCGAGTCAGGCTTTGATGAACCCCCTAGGTTGAGGACGAGGCCACGAGCTCCTACCCTCGAGACTCCGAGGTATGCTTTCGGAATGCCTCGACAGTGGAAAATTAAGTCCTTTAATTTCATCGTGTACAGATAGTCTCCGTATTTCCCGTTTCGAAGAGATTGGAAATGATTTTGACACTTGACTCATCGAGCTTATTTAGGCGAAGTCATATTGATGATGCGTACTCTGGCTCGTGCTTTTTGACCTCTTTCATTACATTCTTTGATTTTTCTTCCCAAGGTATAGGTGACGCTGCCAGTTTGGTTTTTGTAGATGCATTAACTGCGCCCGTCGGCCAATCTTTTGAAGCCTAGATGACCGTGCCATAGTCCCCTATAAATGGGGGTGCCTTGGCCTTGTTTTCCATCATCTCACGTTTACGCTGGCTTGCTTACCTTTTCTTTACTTATCCCCTTCCTTCCCCCCTTTGAACATCATGGTTGTGGTTTATGATCTTAAAGTCGTTTCGAAGAGCTTCCTTGGACTATCTTGTGGCCTTATGCCGGAGCTTCTTCCCGTCGGACGCAGATATACCGTCCTGCTACCACCGTGGTTGATATGCATGTCTTTGCTGCTAATGTTGGGTCGAGGCGATAATAAATGGAGAGTTGATTCCTTCCTCAAGTAGGCGATCATTTGGATTATGCACCACTGCTCAAAAAGGGGCTCGGATTATACAACGCTGCTCACCTTCGTATCCTGGCTCGATGTGGAACTCTGCCCCAAGCCGGGAGCTTGCACGACTCAATGCTCGAAGAAGTGTATTTGAAGTAGCCGTGCAAGCGGGACCGAGGATTGTTCGATCCATTGACTCTCCGAGGCTTTCTTTTCCAAAGAAGGTCCTCGAGCCTTAGAGAGCTATTGTGCTTCTTCATCCCTCCCTGCTCCTTTTGCCTTCTTTTTCGTCTTCTTCTATGAAGTGCTATTTTGAGGGACTAGGGCGAGGTTGTTCAAGGCGTGCATTTCAAGTACGTAATGCTTGAAGACTCTGTCACCGGGGGTCTGCCTTCGAGGGTAGAGTAGATTTTAAGCCTTTTCTTCATGTATTCCCCTTTGTTGTATCTGTGTGCGAACCCTTTGTTAGACTTTGTGAATATAAGCTATGACCCTTCAAGGGTTGTTGTACATACACTTTTATGAATAAGAAAAGAACTTTCTCGATCTCTGATTTTGAATTTGCTCTATTTAGGTATGCCTTCACGCCCTTTAAGGCTCTTCGAATATTTTTTTTTGTGTTGCTGATCGTTGATACCTGGCTCGGATGTAAGTGTTCACCATAATTTCTTGCCGATTGACATGGGTTATTTTTAATCCCATCATCATATTTCGGGACAACCCTGTGTCGGTCTGGTTAATCGGAGATCATGCATTGAGTTTTGAGGCCTTTGGGGACGCTACTCCGGACAGAGGTCATCTCTGGATGCCTGGGGGGGCTTGTTAACCTTGATGTAGATCACCTTTTTAGAAAATATAAGGTTGGCTTCTGCTGAGGAGTTTGCCTATGTTTTTTTGGGGCGCTTTCTCGAGCCTTTTTGTAGTTTTCCCGATCGGAGCTTCCTGCATTTGCTCTTCCTTCTTAGAGAGAGTGATTTGTGAGATCAGTTATTTGCCATGGACTGTATGCCGATTGATGAGAGCTCATCGAGTCCCGACCTCTCTAGGCGAGGGTTTCTTGTCGTAGAATGCTATCCCGCGCGTGGAGATAATACGAAAGACTCCTCGATTTGTGACTCCTCGTTGGAGATATTTCCGGGTGATTCGTCAATCTATATCAAGGCCGTTAGCTTCCCGGGGCTTGTCTCGGGCAGGTGAATCATCGCTGCTCTTTGTATGTATGTGGAGTGACCTCGGCTTCTGCGCAAAACTATACTATTTTCAAATAGCCGCCTTTCCATTTTGGTATAAGGGGCTACATATTTCTAGGCGCGAAGGTATCAGTGCGTACCTTTTCTTTGCTCTATTAGCTCCATCATAGCTATGTAAACTGCTTCGGGACTGATCCGATAAGAGGTCGGGGGCGCTGCTCCTGGTGCTCAGGAATCAAGGGAGTTTTCTTTGGAGATGGCGTCTTTGCTAAGGGAAGAACATCTGGATATGGCGAGGAGATATGGTATCTTTGCTAAGGGGAGAACATCTAGAGATGGTGAGGAGATATTGTGGGTGGAGCAAAGGGGTAGTCCTGCAAGTGCTTTCCCCCGACGAGGGATTCTACTGAGGGATTCATGAACGTGTATTGATATATTTTTGCCTTTGGCCCTCCTGATAGGATTGTGCTTGAGTTTTGTCTGAGGTATCGAGTTACCCTAGCGCAGATTCATCCGTCGTTTTGGCGAACGGTGTTGATGATGAGGTTCTTCGCAAAGAAGGTCGGGCTCGAATTCACGCTCGATTATCTTGGCAGGCTGTAACGGCCCTTCCGTTATCGTGGTCTGATAACTCTGCGGTGCTGCTCATCCACGCCCTTTGTCATAGATGATAGGGAAGGTGGGAATCGAAAGTCGGCTGATTGGTTAATCCAGGTTCGGACGGCTGACATTATCCCTTCGGAGTTCTTGCCATTTCCTGAAGAGTGGAATCACACTCGTAAGTGAGGCATCTGAACCTTACCAGATCCTGTTTATGGCAAAAATCAGCCAAGTAATAATGTTATTTTCTCTATTGCAGCAACTTCGTAGATGTCAGGTGAAGTCCATGAGCTGCCCGGCTGTGTTTGGAAGATGGTGGCCCATTCATCCTATGATGAACACAGGTGGTGAGCTGTGCTCTGCACTGGATGGGGGGTGCAACACTGAGGTACGTGCATACGTTGTCTTTGATCTACCTTCATATACCCGAGGTGACACTTTTCCCTTTCATTTATGCTAGATTCACCGCTTGTAGATATCGGGCAGTTCTTTGGGATGAGGCAATGTTGCTTTAAAAAGGGGAGGAGTCGTTGTCCTCTGACTCGAGGGGCGATGGCAACGAGGGAGATCGAAACTTGCGATGTAAAGGAGCTTTTGGCAGCATCGGTCGGGCTCGTATCTCCAAGGAGTGGATATTACCTGAATCTGCTGTCCTCGGAGCACTTGATTCTCAGTCGTAGGTTCCTTCAGATGAGCATGTTGTGTACGAGGTTGGTTCTTCTAGGGCCGCAGAGAAAGAATCAGTAGGAGTGTGCTTTGACTACGAGGAAGTCTGTCAGCTCCATTTTGCGATGAGTTTATGCATAGTTCGCCTACATCATGTGTCTTCCTTCCTCTATACATCCTTCCTTGCGCAGGACTATGATGGGCTTAGGTCTGAACTACTCCATCTGGGGGCCAACCTCTAGAAAATTCAGGAGGAGGGTGAGTCCCATAGGCTCCTCAGTGAGGAGAAGGAAGCCGAGCTACAACATTGGCGACATAAGGCGCATCAAAGTTCGAACTATAAGAGCTATTTGGCAGAGCAGGTAATTTTCCAGTAGTGTGTGTTTTGGTTTTTTTTTTGCCTTGAGGCTGATTCCTCTATGATGTACCAGCTGGGGAAAAAGTTGGAGGCTTTGGACTCCCTTAAAGGCGATGTCAACCGTGTCAGACTTGCTTGCGGGGAACTAAGGGCTCAAGCGGAGGCACGAGCTTTGGAGGAGATGGATGCTTTGGCCAAAATCCTTGCCCTCAAGGTCCAACTCTGCTTGATTTAAGACAACGCCAAAGTTCAAGCGGATATGATTGGGAGACTTGAATCGGACCTCTCAAAGTTCAGAGACGAGATAATTGAAGCCTGGGCAGAGGCGGCGCTGAACTGAGCCAAGGCCGATCGTGAGATGGCGATTTGTATGAAGGATGCCGCTGACGCCCAAGCTGAGCTGAAGCAAACCCTGGATCGGGAATGGAGGAACGAGGAATATGTCTGTTGTAAAGCCCGGAGGGAGGTGTTCGAAGAAATCGGAGCAAGGGGCTTCATTCTCTTGGAGGAATTGGCTCGAGCACGGGCGGGTGAACGCGATGCTCGGTCGCTTCTCATCATTGTCGCGAAGGGCAATTTTTGCATGTTGTAGCTCTTTAGCGCAGAGTGTAGATTCTGTCGTTTTGTAGCTTAGCTCCAAATATATGTAGTGCGTGCCTGTAGATGGAGAATATGCTTTTTCTTGCGCACATGATATATAAGGAGAAGTTTTAAAGTTTTGTTCTTCTGTACCTTTTTCCTGTTGTTATTTTTTATTAGGCAGGCTGGTCTTGGCATTTGGTGAGGTCCCTTTTAGTTCGGAATAGGTCAGAAGGTCCCGGGGAGCCCTAGGTGTGATTCTTGATGTGAGCAGGCACTGGGCCTTCATGCTTGTCCTGGCTGTTTATGCTTAGTTTCCGAGTCGGGTTTTGACTCGAGCCTTTATGTCTTTATTTTTTTTGTGCCCGCGTTTGGGGGTGGTGATAGCCCTTTGTGCTTTTGGGCTGAAATGATCTTGCGGTCATGTGGCCTGTGGATTTAGTTGTTCGATAATGGTATCATCTGAGGCACGTCCTTAGGCATATTGCTTTTCTAGCTATTCTGGCGGCCCAGTCTCCGAGTCGTGCAGCACTCGATCAGCGATCGGCCTTCATATCTTATCAAAGCTTTGGGTGGCGACAGTGGCGTTTGTGCCGTGCCTTTAGGCGCACTATATTTTTAGGGTGCAGTCTCCGAGTCGCGTTGCGATTCGAGCTATAATTGACCTTTTGAGTTTCCCTGATTCTCTGGCAGGCGATAATGGTTTTTTGGCCGTGCCCTTAGGCACAATATAATTTTCAGGCTCAGGCTCAGGCTCAGGCTCAGGCTCAGGCTCAGGCTCAGGCTCAGGGTCACGTTGCGATCCGAGCTGTTGTTGACCCTCAAATTCTCGTATATTTCCGGCTGGCGATTGTGTCTTCCCATTTCCGCCCTTGGGCATTTGGTGATTCTTGAGCCCAATCTTCGGGTCACGTTGGCGATTGGCGACAGTCTCCGAGTCATCGAGCTTGCTTGAAGACAGCTTCTCGTGAGCTTGGAGTTATTTTTCGGGGGCTTAATGAGCCCGGAGTTCCAACCCTGGGGTCTTGCAAGTTGTTGAATTGCTTATATCGAGTCTCTGAGTACATCGAATCAGTTTAGGCTTGAATACTGCCTTTTGTAGACTTGGATCTGTATCGCGAGGGCTTCGTGAGCCCAGAGTCCCGACCCTGGGGTCGTGGGGGTGCTGAATCGTTTAAGTCTTTGAGTATATCGGATCTTGTTTGATGGATAAGCATTTACCGCGAATATATAGAAATAATCTTTCTCGAAATAGGAAATGCCGAGAAGATATTCTTTATTGCTTGGAGCAGATATAGGTTGTGATAGAATGCCGAAAATACACATATATTCTTCATTGTTCGGTGTAGATACAGGCTATAAATACATATTATCTCGTTATCATGAGCTTGGCCCACACGAGTTCGGCTCCTCCGACTATTTAGCTCGCTTGAATGGTTCTGTTTCGAGAACTAGCCCGCTGTTTACTGGCCCTTCAAAGGAGATGACGCTTTTCTAAGAGAAAACCGATGCGCGTCACTCGACTATAGGAAGAAGCCCAGTGATCTCGTCGTAGCCCTTTCTGGAGGGCGCACTGCTCTGCTAATAATCTTGTTGGTGAGACCTATGGGTCGCAAACCCAGTCGAGGAAAGAGAGCTCAGCGGATCCTGCAGGGGCCTCGGATCTCCGAGTGGAGTTCAAGATTTATGGATGCTTTGGCAGACTGCCTGCATGTAGGTTAGTAAAAAGAGAAAAAACAATCGAATGAGTGGAGTAGTTCTTCCTTGCTAAGGGATATGCATGCGCCATTTCGAGATTTAGCATTGGCGCTAGTTGGAAGGTGAGGGATTTCTTCCCGTCGCGCGTAGCTTTTCGTTGAATGCCCAAGTTCCACCCTTGTCATGGGGGCCCGTTCTCTTTGGCGGAGAGGCATTGACATCACCTCCAGGCAGTGTGCCCGTTGTCATTTGAATGACATGTCTGCACTTCGCGGGCTCGGCATCCCGGTTCAAACTCGAGCGAGCCGTCTAGAGGGAAGCCGCTTTCTTGATAGTTATGTCGATCGGTGTCTGGAATTAATCAACAGTTCGAAGTGTGGGGGTGGTTTGGTTCATCGGTCTGAACTTCCCTATCAACTTTGGCCCGACGCCGTTGGCGTGATTAGTCAAATCGCCTACATTCACGGTCATGCTTCAATTTTTATAAGACAAATGGGGAAAAAGATAGGTTACCAACGTGTTAATGCGAGGTCGAGGTGGAATCTAGGCGTCCCTTCCTTTGGATGTTGGGGTACTCTTTGTGTATATTTCCCGGTCCCCCCTC